>JAQFZQ010000007.1:0-92054 GCA_034696005.1 Glomeris marginata | reverse complement strand
CACATGCGATGACGTAATCCCGGCGTCGGTTAGGTTCGCGAGCTTGCCCCTCCTGAACCAAAGTATAAAGCTCATTGCTGACACGCAGGTTTTTACGATGTAACAATTGGAAAACAAAAGCTACAACTAAAACGCTCCATTCTCGTGCCTTGTAATGGCCACCGTTTAGCCTTTGCCTAAAGCGCTTTTGCAAATTTTCACATCTAATTACATCTGTTGGTTATAGTACTTGACAAAAAACTGCTCAGTAAAGGAGATGGAGATACACGAATACGTGATAGACAAAATCTCATGTTCCTCAAACATTTTTCTCACATGCAAAATTAGAACAACTGACTGGTTAGGCCCATTCAAAACATTTCTGTTATCTGGAAGCTTTCTTTTCACAGTTAACTTTTAAAAGATGACAAGGAACTTACCCCGTTAATAATAAACGTTATTCGTGTGACCGTTGAAAAACCCTGACTTGATGGATATATTCATGAAAACCATGCACATTAATATACAGGGTGAATCTAAAGTTTCCGTCATGGCGACCCAACATGCATATGCTCTCATATGCAATGTATAAATGTTAATGCAATTTCTCCACGCAATATAGAGCATATTCTGCGAATGAAGTGACCATTCTTTACACAAATAATGAAAATTCTTACATATGGAAACTTTAAATTCAATGTGCATGGTCTGTATACAACTTCTCTTAATTATTCAACGCGCATGCATGTTTGGCTTACAGACCCATATTTCCACTTCAACGATTTATTTATCATACAGATTTTATCACAATTTAACTACATATCTTTCTCACACTAACTTCTCTTAAAATCTTCAATGAATTCTACAAATATGGTTAAATCGTATGACGTAATGCGGCATCACAGTCCCATTGCACAGAAGACCTTGCGTGGAGAACTTAACCGACTGTTCCTCCAATAAGCTAATATTTGACTTCACTTACATGGTAGTACTTTCTTTTAAACAAATCTGCGATTTCCCTTTGCTCATTACATTTTTTAGAAAGCAGTTTCCCCCGAATCACACAGCACTTTTATCGCAGATGTCAAATCTAGTCACTCTCAAAAACTGTACACTCTTATTCTATACACTATATATTATATATTAATAATATTGCACTTGGTGCAACAATTCCCGTTATTTAACGGTTATTACTACACATTTATACCGTAATCATTGAATCACCTTACATACACACACCATGAAAACCCCAAACAAATCCCTTCAAACTTTTCTCTCGTGAAGTGGCCTTGCGAAGACCTTATACATATATATGTAAGTTATGATCCTGGATTCGGCAAAATTCATGATACGGTTGCTGGTTCTTGCCTCACCCAGTATAATATCTAGTCGAATTTCGAGTGGAAGATGTTCAAATGACAAACTGCACACTTAGAGGCTGAATCTTTTAAGTTAAATGACATCTATAGTATGTACGTACTCCGCACGCTCGGCACATGCAACAGCCAACAAACGCAATTCTTTTTTGTCCTTTTTAGTAAAAATGATCCAAACTTGGCACAACTTAAGTTGGTGCCTCTCCTATCACGTGACATTTTAAAATGTTTAATAAGGGGTTAAGTGGTGGAATGATGCAACGGTCGATTTGACGCGACGTCACAATAAACGTACAACAGTTTCCTGCAGAAACCAGAGAGATAAACTCCTGTGTACTACATGCATGCTATATACGAGATGGTTACGAGATAGAAATCTGAAGTGCGCACATCCGAAAAGGGATGTACGTTCCCCATTCGGTGCATATCACCCCTTTTCACTGCAAATCCAACCTGAAGATGCAAATGTGAATTCACTATCTTAATCAGTGCATCAACTAGCCCCAACAGGGAGTGGATCTCCTTCCAAATCACCCAAAAAGTTATATAACTATGCACAATCAAATCCAAATCAACTCTTACACGGTATTCTCGACAGGGTGACCGAAGTGCTCGCAGCGCAGCGTAACACGAGCAACATTTTATTTAGTGTACGAGAATAAAGCAGTTAGGTTATTAGTAAATGCCTTCTTTCCTTTTCGAAATTAAACGATCAATCGAAGCTATGACTATATTACAGCTGAACTATACACTGTCATTTGTATTTTTACCTGCGGCTTATTAACCGAGCAAGTGAAACTACGTTGGATTCACTAGTTTAGTGTGATTTAAGAGATGAGAAATTTGAGTGTTTTTAATGGTTCACTCAGATTTTAGTGGAACATTGAAAGACAGTATTCTTGGCTCAAATGGGGTTTTTTAAACAGGCAATAAAACAGCTGAGCAAACAATCAAATGTGATCATTGTAATGAAGTTGCAAATTTCCGATTATGAGAATGAACGTATAATTATAACCAATATAATTCTAAACGCTTTTTAGTTTAACGAACATGACTATAACGACTTTGTGAACAATGCTCCATATATATCATAGTAATCTCTTCTCCGAATAGTCTCCGCTCTTGCACAGTCTCGAAAGAATAACAACCTAACACCAAATTTTAAATTTTCAAACTGGGAAGGGAGGGATCTTAATTGACCAGAATAACTGTTTTAACGAAGGGGATGTATACGAGTCTATTATATTCACAAAGAACAATATAACAAATATTATAACCATGTTATACGGCATCACAAGCTTCGCTTTCACGGGGCCGACGACGAATAACTCACTTTGTTGGATCACACCGATGCAAAAGGATCAGTAATATAGATTGTTTTGTGTATAAGGTGTCATTCGTCAATAAATAACGAGACAATCCTCGTTCTTGCACTACATTCTCATCGCTTGCTCATGCCAACACCCCCAAAATGTTTCCTCTTTACGTCACTGCGCTCTCGAGAACGAACAAACCCAATCTCCCCACAGACACCATCGCAAGAAGGCGAATCAACTACTACGCATGCAGTGTGCAATTGTTGCATCTGCACAAGGAAGGGAATATACCCATCTTAGATACCAACATGGCTACAATATGTGGTCTTTCACTCCTACTACGCAACTCACAATTTACGTACTTTTTTCACCTGCGGAGGAGAGTCGCCTACACTCGTGTATAGAAATGCCAAGAGGCAAAAGTGGAGGACTATGGAACGAAATGCCAACTTCAACATCTTATCTCGAAGAGTACGCTATGAATAAACAAAAACAGAGTACGATGGTGAAGAATGCATTTGTGTCTGCATGTATATAGGTATGTATTTACGTCATTATGTATACGTAGTATGTTATGTGTGTGTGTATGTGCCTCTGAGCGCAGCCATCGGTGGCCGTCAACAAGGTGAGGCGAAGAGAAAGAGGTGATGGTGTGTATATCACCCACAAGCAGGAACGGGTGAAAGGATCATGGATTTTAGATTTGGATCGTTACCACAACAAACCCACCCAGTGCTCTTTTCTCTCTCTCTCTCTACCTCTCCTTCTATACCATTCAACGTACAACACTGAGCATGTTTTGCCGAGCCCGCTTTGCCTCCTCCTCGCTGATCCGCTGCTCGATGAGGTACTGTGCGGTGCTGATGCCGTTCGGTGTCCCCGTGATGGTCACGATCCTGTTACGCGTACCTGGCGAGAAGATACCTTTCTTTGAGATCTGGATATTTGCACCGCTGAAATGTTGGATCTCCACCAAGGACTTTCCCCCGGGACCCAAGATGGCCCCCACGATGTTCTCGCCAACTTCCATTTCAATCTTGGTCGGGTCAGCTGTAAGACCTCCCTTGTCACCCGGGGTTGGGCTCTTGCGAAGACCCATCACACCTCCCGGAGGACTCGTACCCAAGCCGAACGAGTTATTGTTGACGTGAAGGCTTGCGGCGGCACTGGCCGCGGCCGCTGCTGCTGCGGCGGCAGCCGCCGCTGCAACGGCCCCACTCGCCGATTGTGACACTACTGTGGAGCCTGGAGCTGGGGAAGTGCGCCTGAATGGATCATAACCATCACCTGCTCCAACATGGTCACCGGTCGATCTCGGGGTCACCGGCAGACTCACTCCACCCGACATGCTACCGATGGGGCCGAAGACGTTGTTCGCGGTCATTCCGTTGCTGGACAACACGGTCGTTGGTGCCGGAGTCGTGTCCATAGCCGTTACGTTACTCCCACCTCCTCCAGATCCAGGTCCTCCTCCACCACCACCACCACCTGCTCCAGAAGCCCCGAACAGGCCGTTTACCGCTGGCACACCACCATTGAGCTGCAGTATGGAGCCAAGAGCCAGTCCCAGTACCCCGTAGCCGGCCAACGTATTCACCGCTGCTCCGATCTCTAAAGTCGCTTGGTCCGAGTAGCCGCTGTTCCTCAACATCACCTTCAGGTTTTCGACTAACTGCACTACGTTGATGGGACCACCGGCACCGGCCCCCATGAGCGCCGCAGCGAGGTTGAAGCCGAGACTGAGGCCACCACCTCCACCTCCTCCGACACCGTTGGCCCCAACTGGCACACCTGCACCGCCACCAGAACCACCTCCACCGGGGCTCGAGAAGCCGTTGGTCTGCGGGAAGCCCCCGGCTCCCACCAGGGCGCCGGAATTGGTCGGTGAACCGGAATTGGCGAAGGGGGATCCTGTAGGGTTGAAGTTGGCCACGGGACCAGTGACATCGGCATAACTTACATTGAGGCAACTTCCACTTTGCGGGTCTTCCATGATCTTGGAGAGGATCATCGCGCAGGCTTGACGGTTGAATTCCATCTCGCCGATGACGGTGATGCACCGTTCGCTAAGACTCTGGTCTTTTGCCTTCTGCGAGATCTGCACGTAAGAACCACTTTCTTCTTTTATCTGTTTTATGTAGTTGCCTCCCTTTCCGATTATCATCCCGGCCGTGCTGTTCGGCACCAAAATCTTCACCTGCCAAAAAGCAAAACCGTACGCGTAAAAAATAACCCAAATTGGTAACAATGAAAACACAACACAAGTACTGAACAGCAAGCAAACTCCTCTAATCCAATTACGTTCAACCAATCAACTACAATCTTCGAATTAAAGGGGCAAGATTTACGGCTGCGGAATCAGAGTTGACGGCTTGCGGATGAAAATTCTTGATACAGTAATTAAAATAGTTGCTGGCAAGTTACTAACATTCCTCATAGTGAAGGGTTTATGTATACAACAGTCAGATTTAATTTTGCTCCAATGTAGTGGCTCCAAGGGAAAGGAAGTTACCAAGCAGTTTGATCGATGGCAGGTGTAACGTAACTGTATATTCATGCACTACTCCAGCTCTGATACATGATGGCCGAGAGCTGTATTAATATTTATATTTTAGTCGCCAAGTATATATAAAAAAACAAGTGTCCAACTAGTTTTTGAAACACTTTATGAGAGGGAATGACTTGCTAGACGAAGTGAACGACCCGCAACACTTGAAGTTTCTCGTGTCAAAGCTCAAGACCCTGGACGTTTCAATCCATGAATTGGACCGATTCATTATTGAGATTCATGATCGAGATTGGTTATACAAGAAATCTCAATCGTCGTTTGTAGACAAGTGGTAAATTGTCCTTTTTTTCCCCCTCTCCACCATAAGGAAATAAATCTCCATTCTATTCCGCAGCACTCTGAACTTAACCTTTACGGCTTATTATACGCACACCAAATTAAACACTAAATTCCCTTTCAAGATTTTAAATATGACACTTATTAGCAGATAATAGCATTTACAAAAAACCACTACCTACTTTTTCACTATGTTGCGCTCCAATTAAAGCTCAATTATATCAAGTATAATTTGCATCACGCCAAGCGCATGCTAAGTAGAATTATACCATTTATTATAAAGTACAATAATGAGACCAAATTTATTTCTTGCCTGTTGGCAACACTGATCGGGCTATTTGCTATTGGATAAGTTAATAAACTTTTGTCAAATTATAATTGGAGAAAATTGGTTAGGTGGAAGTTAACCGTAAATATACACATTATGGTAAAACATTTCCACTAGATATTTCAATGTTTATCAGAATAACCCTCCAGTTCCAAAATAAAATGACAGATTTTTAGATATCAAACCTGTCATTTTATTGAAACAAATCTTAGTTTTCTAACCAAGATACCGGCGTATGCCAAGAAACTGCATTTTGAACGCAGAACATTATTATATACTCTTTTCACCGTCTTCATTAAATCGAGGTTAAGCAAACGCAAAGCATCAGTGGTGTTAAGGAAAAACTAATATGTTTGCAGTTTGGAAACGACAAATATTTAGGCCAGTGCGTCAATCTCAGACAACAAAGATGGCGCCTTTAATAAATTTGCATGTGTCCACATTCATTTCATCTAACAAATCCCTTTCCAACATATAAAACCCACCTTCAATCAACATCCAATATCCCAATTCTGCAACAGCAAATTTGCAAACTGCACGCAAAGCCACTCGGGCAAAGCGGGATTTTTCAATCGCAACCTGCTCATATAATTACTGTTGGTGCAAGAATAGCAAGAGGAATGATTTATCATCGAGCTTGAAATTTCCTGTTCATGCCTACAATGACGCAACGAGAACCCTGGCATCAACTTGACAATTTCCTCCAAAAGCATGGTAAATAAACAGGAATGTCAAATTTGTTTCTATTCGCAAATGCAGCGAGACACTAAAAAAATGTGTGTCAAGCTCCATAAGAGAATAATTTACAATGTGTTTTTTTTTTCTGTTTCTCTTCCTTGCTTTCACAGAGAAATAAGGTTATGAACCTTCAACATTAGCTTTTGGCATAGAAGAGAAAGACAATCACCTGTTTTTCACGTTCGGCAGGTTGCTTGTTGTCGAAGTCGATTGCTGGTTTTGCATTCGGATCTGGCTTATCTCGAATTTTCTCCATTATAAAACTGTGTACATGCATGATGGCCTCTATGGTACCTGTGATCAGACAAACTCTCTCGGTCGTTCCTGTTGAAAACACAAAAAACCGCAAATGTTAATAATACGGGAGTATCCAATCCACATTTACATAAATTCCATACAAGCAAGTTTGAAAAAAACAACAACTTAAAGTGTTTCAAATAGTGCATTGTCTGAAAGTCGGAAGGAAATGTAAGGACATTCCAGTTATCAGATTACGTAAATCAAAACTTTTCAAAACGTGCTCAGCCCAAAGACACAGTTTTCAAAATCTCATTTCTTTTTTAAATTTCCCAGTATTACGCATTCGACACCAAAATGAGTAATACATTTATCATATATATGCCAACAAGTTTTCAAGCAAAAATATTTCCTTCAAAACTTCACATCGCCTATTGTTATTTCCCACTTGTAAAATCTCTTAACCGGTTATTATTATTTGTATTTAGTTTATTACCATTAGTCTGTCTGTCTAAAAACTTTAAAAAACTAGTCTTTTACTGACACTATTGACAAATGATATTTCCTTGACTTCTGAATTCCTGCGAAGAGCACAGGAAATGACTTAACCTGGACATTGTACGAGTTTATATGATCAAATCAGTTAAAATACGTGGGAGATGAGCATTTCAACGTATTAAAATGCGTCATCAAATACAGTTTTACGCACTGAAACTCCATTTTACATTCATTTTACAAGGACACATTGATGGTATCAAAGCTTTTGTACGAGTGTAATCACGTGAAACTGAAAACCTCGCACGGGAAATAGCATTTGCTTGTAACAGCACAAAAGCAATCTAATTTTATCTCACTCATATTTACAAAGAACTGTGTTGTCTGTCACATTTTTCAGCTACATTTGTGGAATACAAAGTGATAAACCCTACACTGCTCCAGCCTTGTTCGCAGTTACTTTAAATCCACATTGTGTTCCCTATTTTTTGTCTATACTGCAACAGATATTAATTCATTTTTCAGAAACAATGTCACATGTTTAAAACCTGATATTATATTAGATCTACACACAAAATGGATACATGCTGCAACGAATTTCTCTCTTGGCCTCGATTCGTGTACATGCCTTGTTCGCAAACACTTCAATGGCCAATTTCTTCTCTTCCATCTAATTTCTTATATATGTATTTGTACGTTATTTTGGTCCAGAAGCCCAATTTCCTTTTCGCTTTTTTTTCCCTCCTTTGGGGATGTGATGATAGAAAACCATTTGCAGCCTGGTCCCCTGCCAATCTCACTTGTCGATATGCCATCATTACAGGTATATTGGCTGTTGAAACCTTCTATCTATCAACCGAAGTGATCGTTTTCATTTAATTCCCATTCTTGGTTTCACCATTAGTCATATCATTTTAAGGGTTCCTGTCATTACAAATTCCCTCGTATTACTTTACCGTAAAAATGTATCAATAAATTTGAGTGACTGAAACAGTTCAACTTCAATATTGGTGCTTACTACATAAAAGATATTGTATTTTTTAAAGGGTATTACTTATCAGCCAACTTCTAACCAGTTGACTGTAAAAAAAATTAACCATGATTATTCAAAACATGTCTAATAATCAATCACCTTCCTATTTGTTGTCAGCTCCAGTCAATATTTTGACAGAAACATGCACAGTTGGTCTAATTCAGGAAGCTACTCCAATTTCAAAGATCAATATAATTTATATAGGCCTACCACTGACACTGCACATACTTCACTACAAGGTGTGCCCAAATAAGTCAAAAAACGGCTTACTCCAGTGCAAATTTCTAATATGAAACACAATAAATTTCCCCATTCATTTATTCGGAAATTTAAATTACAGCCTTATCAGCATAATTTTGGAAACAATCACGATTAATTTTCATTTATTGTTTTCCATAACCTTGCCTTTTTTCATTTCATCATATTTTTTAATCATTGTCCTGGTTTATTTCAGCTTATATTTTGGGAATGTTTTGCATTTTTCAGTTGAAAGTTAGATGAAACTCTAATTATTCCAATCTTGCATATACCTATATACTCAATTGTAACCTGCATCAAGTATAGCTAGCACACATTTGCAAGTTATATCATTGCATTTTAGACACACGTCATACATAAGCATAACAAGTGCCAATGAATGCTCTTCAAAACAGATTGCAGCATGTAACTACAAAAAGTGTTCAACAGATTCCAGTTCCACGAGTCTCATGACTGGGAATAATTCGCCAATATGGCGTCATCATTTCCCACGCATATACTAGGCAATGGTATAAGCAAATTGTAGTTTGTGTCATTCGCACCTGGATAGAAGTCGTTGGCTTTCGACATTTTTACTCGGGCTCCGGTCTCTTTCTGTAATTGGGCTATGGTTTCTCCTCCTTTGCCGATGATGGCACCAGCAGCCACACTCGGCACCAGGATCTTCAAGTGATACGTGCCATCTCCTGAAACAGAACAATATGTTCCTATTAGCATATATTATCTTCATACAATTACATACAAAATCACAACTGAATGCAAGCTGCTAGCAAGCCAAAATCATTGCACTACGCGTATTGCTCAAAGCCATTTTATACGCATAATGCCGCATGGAAATCTAGATGCTGCTCTTTCTTCATTTTTCAAATTCCCTGACTGTTCCCATAAATTTGACCTTATCCTATCTCCCATTTACTTACATTTTAAATCAACTCTGAAAGTTATTTCAAAATCATTTCTGCGCACAACTGCAAAATTTCCTTACTTCCATAATTTCCAAACTTTCTTCAAACTATATTAACATTTGTTATTCATTTCCTGACTGTAACCATTGGTTTCCAGGTATAAGTGGCTATAACCTGGATTTATACTAGTTTATCTTCAACACCTGCTCAAATAAGTCCCTCAGCAAGAAATGTGCAATTTTATCAATTTACAACCTCCAGTTCCGAACCTGTAAAACGTGAATATTACCTCATAATGAATTTATAATCTCTTTAACCCAATATATAATTATATCTGTTATCAAAAGAGAATAAATGCGTTAAAACAGGCCATATGAAACTAGGCAAACCACAGTTCCAAATATACTATAAAAATAATACAACTTTTCAAATATAATTACATAAAGTCACACTTGATTGACGAATAACAATAAGTTACTTTACGTGTTTACAACGATATTTTTCTAAATCAATACTTTGATGGGATAACAGTCTCGGGGTTTCCACTACAATGCATGCAAAAAACATGCAACCACACTTCAACATTCATTGTATGTTATTTGCGAGATGCTCCAGCACACAAACTACTTGGAACCGGAATGGATTGGCAGAAAACTCAAAACATGTTGTCGTGTTGTGAATATAAATCTACTAAAAACAACCAACCAGCTAGTGTAATAACTATTTCCCTCTTTAAGAAAAATACTTCCAGCATCTATTTCTTCTTAGATGCTACTAATTAAAATGCAACAGTAGCATTTAGCCAAATATTACATTTCAAGTCACGAGCTGCACACAAAAAAAGCAGCTAAATATTATGCAATGTATTATTGTCTCGCCATTCAAGTTAATGTTTTGAAATATACTGAGAAATATCAGCTTTAAATTTCTTCTTAATAAGACATGGCTTCCTAGAACAAGAATTTGAATTTCATTCATGTAGGGATGGACTTGAAAAGAGATGAGAAATTAAAGAAATTCATGGACGACAATGATAATGAAATCTAATACAACAAACTTTTATATATTATTTACAAATCTAATATTAAAACACATGCAAATTTAACAAAATTTACAACACAGGGTACCTTATCATTTCTTACACGAACTTGAAGAACAAAAAATAATTTATTTGAAATATTTAAAGAGATGTGTAGGAACCCCTGGGGAAAGAAAAAAAAACATAAAATAAAAACATGGGAATTCTACCCAGCTTTCATAACACAATGGAACTGGAAACTTTTCCAGGAATTACTTAATTTATTTGTTGACAAAATGCCAGAATTTTCACAGTATTTAGTAGAATTTTCTCCTGCAGAAAAATGACTAGCTACCTTTCAAACACGATAACCACCTTGTTTCAATAATTCAACGACAAAACGAATTGGAAATGCAGTCAAGTTGGCAGCACGAAAAATCAACTTTTTCTTTCCTTCTCCTTGCCAAAAAAATCTACAAAAGTAAAAAAAAGTACTGCATCGATAGATAGAGGAATATGAGACTTACACATGTATAATTTATTTTAAATATTCCAGGATGCGTGCCAAATTCTCCTATATTGCTATGCGTGCTCTTCTATATTTCAAAATATGGCCGCCAACATAACCAGCGCCACCTGGTGGAAGGTCCCTAATTTCATGATTAATTTAATAGTATTCAAAAAGGAAGACATACAATAGTAAAATGTTGCACTACATCCTCAAACCATTACCAACAAATTTTAACATGTAAAATGAAATTGCAACACAAATACATAGTACATAAAAATTACAAAATAAGTTACTACGTTCATTCAAATTTAAATTTTACTGGAAAAAAGAAAATAGAAAATTAAACGACTGTGGCAAAAAAAAAATATAATTTTTTGTTGGTAAATTGAAATATCACCACAACGTGCTGCAATTTTAATTTACAATCTAAACAAGAAATCTCATTCAATTGGGAATTTTATTTTTCGAATTCCATTTGGGGTTGAATAATCATAAAACCGGTTTATGGAAGAAACAAGTTTCCAGCATGATCCATGAATTTTTCCTTGTATCTGTTGAACTGACAGGAAAACTTTCAAATGATACTGCTAATAAAGTCGGCTATGAACAGAGGGAGAAAAATAAATTGGGGACAGTTACATAAAAGGAGACACGAGTACCATATATAAAACGTGGCCATCAATTAGTCTAAATCACCCAACAAGGACACATCAAACTAGAGAACTGTCCGTAATTACTAACTTTTTACTCTTGTTCCTAAAACTTTCATCACCACACCAACAACAAAAATGTAACATCACTTACAACATGTCCCCATCAAATATGCAGCTACTAAAAAGATGTCCCAGAGGGCATCAAAACAAACATGTCCTGTTATATACTACTATGGAACCATGTACTGAACACTGAAAATAGCAACACAATATACCCTTTCTTGGTGGGAAAATAATCATGTATATTTTATAAAAGAATTACACAAGAGATTTCCTTTTTTTTTGGCTAAGGGATGAAGTTATGAATAATGAACTTAAAGAGATAACTCGCAAACAACACTGATAGCAATCAAAAACTTTCACATTCCCCTTAAATAAAATTTAATTATGCTAACAAATTCTTTTAAAAACTATATGGAACACACTGCTCAATTGTAATTTACATTTTAAGACTCCAACTAGGGTATGTAATGCTAATAAACCTACTGAATTAAATAATGCCATACATGTTTTTCTTGTTCCTAATCACCTGGACATGGTTCACATACCTCTGATATTAAACAAGGATTTAACAAACGCAATAAAGCTTTATCTGAAGAGAAAAGGTAGTTTCTTGTTTACATAGATAGATAGATGGATATATAGATAGAAAGCAAAGCATTGCAAATATAATCCCATATAATGGGGACAAATTAAAAATGCCAAACTATTAAATAAAGTTGTGCATTACATTTCCACCTAAAATAAACAGCTAGTATGTTTTTAACCTTACATAATTCCCAATATGTGCAATATTCAATTATGTAATTGTATTGATTTATTGCATTGTGAACGCACAACTTTACCAAAATTAGAGTAACGACTGTGTTTGGAAGAAGCTGACTGTAATAAAAGTGCCATTAACTAGATACAGAGGACAAGCAGACCAACTCTGACTGCTCAGAATAAAGACTTTGCCAAAAAGAAATCCTATAAAAAACACCATAAAAAAAATGTTGGGGGATTTATTTCCGACAGCTTTGTTGGCAACTGGACCCTTCTAAAATTCTTGGCCAGCCTTCTCTGCACGGCCATGTATATATCTGTATTTTGACATTCAGCTTTTCAAGAAAAGCACTTGCCGCAATGCCATGCCATCAGCATGTCTGTTGCTGAAGCCAAAGCCCAGAGTCTTGGAGCTAAACGCAGCATCTGTTGGTCATTGACACCTGAACTTCCAGTCAACTTTTTAACCATTTTTTTTCCCCCTCCACCACAACTCTCGACCAGATTCTTCAGCTGTCTTTCACCTTTTCCACTCTCTCAGGGAACTTCAACACACACTTTACACAAACTCAGAAACCGTGTCCATCAATGAACCGAGACAAGCGTTTCCTTAAAGTTTCCAAAAACCCAGGCAAACCAACCAGTGGAAACATGATTAAGGGTTTGCAATTCACTTTAATAGTACTTCTGAATTAAAGTCCTCAAATTTACTCAACTTCATGCATTCCTTAAACGGAAACAAAAAAGAGCTTGGATATAAAAATAAAATTGGCATGGAAATTCTGATATTACAATATTTCCCTCACTTCTATCAATATATTAGCAGTATTTCATTCATTTTTTTGCTTAGTACAATTTCCTAGGACTTCTGAATTTCATCTCTGGAAACGTTTTCTTTATAACATACTATAGTAACCATGCATTCAGCGTTTTCAAGATTCATTTCCACGTGGACATTTCCTGGTCACAATTCGTGCATTTTGTGCAGCCTTCAATTCCCAGTTTTTGTGACAGTCATCATGCACCAGGGTCTCGTTTTATACTTTTATGCCCCATCTGAATTTCTTCCATACGAAAGCACAATTCAACACCGAAATGTGGTCATTCCCATCAAATATTTAACCGATGGTAAGTAAGAAAAAAGGAAGATGCTACATAAAGTGCCCTCAGTGAAGACTTGGCAGCAAAATCGCAACATTTGCCGCAGTTTTGCTCTTAAAATATATGGTGTGTAGGTAGGCCTAGTACAAGAACAAGCTCTGCAAGTGAGGATAAAATTTCCTCACAAAACAGAAATATCCCACACGAAAAATACAGCCCACAAAAAGCTCTTGCAACAAAATGAGACTGCAGACAGCTATTTTTGGTGCAGGAAGCTGCCAATTCCTTCATCGATCTATTGTCAAATAAATTCCTAAATCCTCATGTTATCGATTAACGAACCCACTCAAATCTTCCAAATATCCTTCTCTGCAAACTACTGCACTGCAATCAACACTGAACCAATATTTTTCTCTCTTACATTGCCAAGTCAGCCACAAAATCCCCAAATCCACCTCCAGCTACTTGCAACAATTTTCCCCATTTTCAAATTCTCAACTTTTTTGTTTCCAGTTTACAATTTCAAAATGTTACTTTTAAATCAGCTATAAACATATTCTATATCTTATACAAATCAACAAACATCCTGAATTCACCGACTTACTTTTTAAAGAAAAATCCTCAGAATATTCCATAATTAACTCAGTGATTTTGTCAATACATTATTTAAAATTAATGCTTTTTCCAGGTTTTTCAGGCAAGTGGCAACCTAATTCATATTGGTTCCTGCTTCATTCATCTCCCAGGGCAACTATGTTCCACAACAACAATGAAGTAATATCGCCTAGTCAACAGTCAGTTTGTGATGGAGAAAAATAAATGTTGCTGCAAACAATAATTGAATAGAATATTAATTTAAATGTCTTGACCAAGTTCAAAATTTCCAGCACATTTCAATATTTGTGCACGAGGCAAATAAAAACAGATTCTAAATTAATGATCTTCCATTCATAAATCTAACTAAGTTTGAAATTTCCATGTCTCGGATTACGTATTTTTTGAGAATGGAATATGGACGACTTTGATAAAAACTCACGTCATGGTATCTTATTTTTAGAGACACTATAATTATGTGGGAGGGAGGGCGTGAAAGTTTTGTGCCAGTGGGTGACATGGAATAATAGAAGGCGGGGCATAAAAAAACAAAACTCAAAAATGGCTTCCCAAAATGTCGGAGCTGCCCATAACAAAAATGTTTACCAGAAATATGCAAACATTTTATCATTCAGCAAGCCAAAATTAGACAGTAATAAATTCCATTTGTAATTTTTCCCATTATAAATATACCTGCATAATTATATTATCCTTTGAAAATTGTGTATTTCGTTTTACAGAAATTCCGTACATAACTTTTCCAAAACTTTTAAAGTTTTGTGTATATTCACAGCGCCAAACCATACAGTAATAAAAACTGGCATTTCATATATAGGGCGACATTCCACTCATAATATTGTATTCCACCATTAACCGTAGATTTTTCATTACCAAAATGCCATATTGAGTGCAGCCATATAAACTTTGGTAATCTGCAGTTAACATTAATCGATGTGTGACTATATAACACACGCATATCAGAGTCACGAGCAATATGTGCACTGTCATATTTCGGCGTCTTGGAAAGAAGGCTCATAGTCACCCCAGATGATAGATATTGTTGAAACGCCAATAAGGAAAGCCATCTTTTCATCCATGTGATCATCATCCACATGAACAGGCGTGTTCATGGGCCAGATAATAACGACCTCGCTTTATTAAAACACCGCAGCGCCACCTCCACCACTTTCCGCAACTGCTCATCTTCCCACGCTTGGACCTTTGGCGATCGATTCATCTCTTTCCACTCCTATATATATTAGGACTTTAGCTCAGGAAACAACGTCCAGACATCATATGACCAGTCACCGAGCCACTTGAGTCACCCGTAGCCCCTTACTTCACTTCTATCTACTCCCAAGACCTAAGGTCGAGTCCTCGGGCCAAAAGACCATCAGATTCCACCGTGTCCACTGAAGATCCCTGCTTTTGAAAAGAAAATCCCATATAATCCCAACCTATCCGTATTTTAGATTGGGTGACCATCTGATCCGAACCACGAAGGTGCCGCACGGCACGCCAACACCGCGAATCTCTCGCGCGCGCAACCCCAACTTGGAAACCAATTACAGAATGTGCAGTTCAAAATATTAAACGTAATACCCTATTATATAATTCAGAAGAAAACAAGTGAGATGGCCGAAGCAACTAACAGCTGTGGCTTTCAAGTATTGGTTTTAAAAAGCCCTGGAAAACCTTTGCGGAAACAATCCAGGGCTCCATATTTTTCAAGCAAAGGAATGAAAATGGCGTCCGAAATAGTATTTTTCCGGTATTGGGAGAAGAATAACATTCAGAAGCGAGTAGATAAACACTACCTAAATCCTCTATCCTCTGGAACAAACGTTAAAATAATTCCCTATCGGCATCCAACATTCGGAGCTCCTCCGAAAAAGACAGCGGCACAAAACGAAATGATAACCCAGCATGGCCTATAGATGGCATTTTCACTACAGTTCCAATCAATCATTTCCAACATCCTAAACCTTCTTGTAACGAATAACTATGGTACAGAACAAGTTGCAAGCTGGGCCAACCTTAGCGTACCATGCTAACTTGCAAATAGTGATTTCCTATTCCGCCAACGTTAACAATTTTCATGAATTCATTCCAGGATTAATCTATTCTATCTAGCGTATAAAGATTGTGGCTAAACTAACCAAAAGCTGTTGACAACATCCACTTCATGGATCCACTGGAACCAGCGCAGCGTTGATGCTGCACACAACGCGCTGTTCCAAACAACTGCGAAACACTTTCCACTTTCACTCGTTATACCATGCTTGACCCCACACAACATATTCAATTTATGTATCCTGGTATCAAAATTCGCCTCCACAACCGAGAAGAAAATGTGTCACGCAAGAACAATGCTGCGGTGTGCACAACTTCCCTTTCTTGTTACGTGCAACAGTTGCCATTTTACACGCAACGTGGAACAGCAACTCGCCGTGTTATAATACCACAGACAGACTTTGTGTCTTATGTCACATAAGGTAAAAAAAAAAAAGTCATATGGAACACAATGGTGAACAGTGTTCTTATTACGTGCCAAGATTAATATACCCACCCAGCCATCATCCCTATATATGTACATAGCCCCAAGCTGGATCCAAGATGACCACTATGTCTTTGCAATCATCACATTTGTCTCCATTCAGCCAAGACTAATACTCCCAACTCTTATTTTTAAAAAGACTTTGGTACTCCTCCAGAGTTAAATGCAGTCTTTCTAAAACTGGAACCGAACATTGTCTTTTTAGGCACACACAAAGGTTCCTATTAAAACAAAGCATAACCCTAACCTCATGACAAAATTATTAAAGTTAAATATTAAAGGAACTTAGTTTGATATTTAGCTATCATTTTCACAGATATTCAACGTCTTCAAAAATATCAATTATCTGTTAATTAACTTGGTATATATCTATAATAGGAAAATTCACTTTTATCTTTACAACCCTTTTAAATTATAACAGGATATTTCCAAATACAGTGCAACTCTTTTCAATACCTATATACTACATGTAAATTGGTATTGAAGATTGATATAAATACAGTATTCCACAATACTAAATTGGCACATTACACCAGATATTTAAATCATAAAGCACCAAGTTAAATCTATTACTTTCTCTGGGTTTTGGGTCCGAAACTCCCAAAAATTACCCCCATTGCATAGAGAATTGAGCCCAATCTAATGAAATGCATTTTAGCAGCCTTATCTCGCATTAAAAATATTGTTTGATCTAATCGAAAACGACTATGACTAGACATGTTTGACTTGATTACAGGTCATCATCAGGTATTTGGCCAAGCTATACGTATAACAATGGCTGCAATAAATTGCAAATATCCTGCACAGTTGTTTCGAGGGGAGAAATCATACTTACAATTTAATATCTAAAATGTATAACACTACATAATTTATGACATATTTCTGTTAATAAAGCATGTAGATATATTGTAATCATGGCAACAAAAACTTATTTATAGTGTCAACGTATCATCAAGAATGCTGGTATTCAAGTACAATATCTGTTACATCACTGCATTTTGTGTGACTATAGATGCATACCTCCATATTGACTGCTGGTAATAAAAGTATACATTTCAGGACAAATTTTACCCTAAAGATATGCAAAAAGTGGTCTGAATATTTACAAATATGGCCTTTAATTAATTCACGAAACCTCTAAAATAACAGGGAAAGGATTTTTAATAAAAGCACACTACCGAGCTGAGCTGGAAACTAAATAATTTGAGCTAATATTATTTAGAAATTTCAGATTGTATTGCTGGTTCCTAACTTGTAACAACCTGATCAAGGTTATGACCCGACTGGTTCGTCATTGCTCACGTGTAATGTTTGGTGGTGACCTCGACCACCCAGTTGCTATAGGCCTAAAACACATCTTTGCAAGAGTACATAAAACTCCACTTCAATATTAGTCTTCACAAACACTTTATCACTCGTTCACCTCATTTCATATTTCATGATCCCTTGCACCAAACCACACCAACCATGAAACGGTGAATAATGATCAATATCTTGCTCGAAAATTATACCCAGCATTGTATGCATTCATCCATCGACCAGCAATGTCCTCCTCCTGAACACTACTATCCTTTTGACCATCAACACACATTCTAAATATATTTTCAGTTCAATAATTACTCGGATAGAAAGGAACAACCTCGAATAAATCCAACATTTAAAAAATACAAATCATTGAATTACTGCTGCTATCAGAGTAAAATCTACAAGAACTCCTGCTATTATTGCAACAGAACAGTTTCTTGAAATTCAAATTGCAAAATTACCATATTACATGCATGAAAAAACTAACAAAAAACAAATACAAGCTCATCACAGCATGCATATTTTTATGCATTCAGTCTGTCCACATTTCAAGGCCATAATTGGGCAAACCAAAATGTTACAAGGAACCACATTTTGAATAGTCCACAGCAGATAAAATTGACATTAAGGAGTTTGTTTCTAATAAGAAATGCGTTTCCAATAAAAACAAATTAATAAAATGAATCTGTATTAAAACAAGATGCAAGTTCCATTTAGAGTTCACAAGTGTTTTTGGTTTTTAATTAATAGAATGTTAGAAGGAGAGAGTACTTATAATGGTTTTGCAGCTGCTTTGATGAACAGCAAACAATGCAAAATTCATTAAAGGCACTTCAAATATCTGGCATGGAGAGGATATTTTTATGAACAAAAAGTTAAAAAGAGGATGAATGATCTGGAGCAATAATGAAAAAGCACATGGTTAGCACGTACTGCTGCTTGGAATATTATATAGGGCTATACTCTACTTTTCGGAGAGGCATTCATTCGTCTTTTATATTCCAGCAATACAATCAATAATGTTCACTTCAACCCCTCTCATGGCCTGTCTAGCAGTTCTGGGATTGCTGTGCATATAACTGTATAAAAAGGGAGACATTATGGATCGTCTACACTGCTGCTGCTGCGGGACATGAATTCCAACAAATTAATGAACACCAGAGAATTAACCATAATCACCCAGGCTTCTGGCAGCCATATTTGCGAGCATTTCACAAGCATAAAACATGCAGAGAGAAATAAATGCTCTCCAAGATAATGCAAGCTGCATCATACATGTAATACAGCAGATTTTCCGCAATTAATCCTCACAAAAGACTGGGGAAGAATATAAAACTTGATTAACAATGACAGGTTGTTCATTGACATAGGAGCTCTAAATGTTGCAGTGTCCCGCTTGGCACTGCCACAAATTTCAAGTAGGTTAAGCATTTATAAAGTATTTTATAGTATTATTTTACAGACATCATACTGTCAACTCTGCAACATTATATTTTTATCTGCTGCTTAGAATCCAAAATGTTGAGATTTACTTTACATAAACAACTTAATTTCACTGAGAACTAATCCAAACTTGATGAAATTTAATGCACTTTGCATTGCTTTTCACTAAAAGGGGGAGATCCATTATTGATGTCTAAAGAGCTTTTCTATCACTCAATCACTTGTAATGCAAAATGACCTTTAAATTTAGCAATCTCATTCTGCACTGGTAATATACAGTATTAGTTTAATGTGTGTGTGTGATCAAGGTCTGGCCGTTATTTATGACATAATTTCCCTTATTTCTCAAGTTTTTTCTTCGTATATTGTCCAAAATATATACATAATCCGTTGATTACTTTGTACAGGAGCTTCTAATGTATTCATATCAGGTTAAAAAGAAGAACAAACGCATTTGCAGGCCTTTTGCAACAGCTGTGCGACCAAATTTCATATGAAACGCACGAAATTATCCATAGTCTTGAACTCAAGTTTTAGGTCACATATGGGACACTGGTAATATTAATGCAACAGAATCCTCATATATATATGTAATTCATTACACTGAGTACAAATTGAAGAGTTGTTATTTTGAGGAAAACGCTGCCAATTCTTTCTACAAAAAAAAAAGGCAAATTGCATGCATAATAATATCTGCACGTCTTCAGTTACATGGCAAAATGTTTTCTGGATGACTCATTTTATTTGGCATCCTGCAGAGGAAAACCTTTAGATTTAATGTTGCACATTTTGGCTTACTGACTTTTCATTAATTACACTGGCCAAATAGATATTGTGTCATTGCATCACACAACAATACGTGTATTATGCAACAATATTCAGCAGTTTATCTAGGCATTTGAACAAATCCAAGGTCATACAATCCATTGCAAAACACAGTGTATAACTGATATTAGTACATTTAAGGGCCTAACAGCTGTCACATGACAGTCAAAGTTTACAAAAAGTAAACATCTTATTTAGCAAATGCATCCAAAACTCCTAATAACCCAACCTGCATCCGCATTTTGAACAACATACCATGTAAATTATTCAGGTTCTACTGCATTATAATGATTATAATCATTCTGCATTTTTTCATAATAAAAAAAAAATTCCCCAGTATGTATATTATAATAAGTCAATCTGAAATCCCAAGATGTATAACAATCTTGGTATAAACTGCTTCAATTAATTATTCCCCTAATTACGAACACGTGTAATTAACGCAACTAAGCAACTACACCGGTCCATCATAGAAACCAACGACTGCTACCGCAACCTCAATCGCAACCGCACAGCAACCGAACATTGCGCAATCGCCCATTTTATCTGCAACGCTGGCCAAGCACAATTTTAAGTACCCACTATAAGCCTCTATATACCAGTGCCATATTCCTCGCCCGATCGACAAGTAACAACCTTCAGGGTCAAATTAAGTAATTCTTTCTCGGCCGGCCCAAAATTATTCATCATTCCCGAATTTTCTTCCCACGTCATTCTCGATTCCGATGGCCATCTTTTCTAATTATTTTCTCTCCCGTATAAAAGTAAAAAAAGTCGAACTAAAATTAAATGTGTAAATACTTACGGCCTCGTGGGCCACGTACCCATCCCATGGATTGAATGAAAAATAATAATAAAAAGAAGAGGAGAGGAGGAGGAGGGGAAGTGAAACGCCGTACTGGATGAAAACGCCGTGTAAATCGAATCGTCGGCTCAGCTGATCGCCGGCGAGCGGCGCTGCGATCGCTCGCTTTCCTCAAAATTTCGCCTTTTCGCAGAAATCGGAATATGGTCGCGGGCCGCGAAATTAAATTAATATTTTGCTCAAAAGAAATTAAAGGAAGAAAGGAAAAGAAAAATGGCTGGGTGTGTTAACGTGGTAAATATACCTAAGCCTGAGTTACGCTGTGCAGAAGGCGACGAATTTGCCGACGAATTCGAAGACGACTGAGAACACGAACAAGATGACGAATACATCTGCAGCAGCTCGATGGCTGTCCCCATTTGCTGCTGTTCGCATTCAGTACTATGGAAATGAGCAGCAGAAGCAGAAGCAACAGCAGCAGAAGTAGCAGTAGCAGTGGGAGCAGTAGCAGCAGATGCGTGTAATGGTAGTACTACGCATGAACTGCAGGGGGGGTCATTACCTCCGGCATGGTGGGACCTTTTCGTCACACCACTTTCGAACTCTCCGTCCAGAGGTCTTTTCCGTGAGTCGCCCATATCACTATCGACGACTTGCTGGTTGCAACAACCGTTTCCGTTCAATGATCCCGATCCCGATCCAGACCCGGACGATCCAGGTCCCGGTCCCGGTCCGGTCGAGGAGGCCATCTTCAGCTTCAGCCGAGCCGGCGAGCGAACGCCGCACCACAGCCTGCCAGCCCGCCCAAGCTAGTCCACACCGGGCCTATGCCAGCAGCAGCAATGTGGTGTCGTTGCCAACGACGCCTCGCTCAACCGCCTCTTCTGCCGCAACCAAAACCGCAACCGAACGTTCGCACTTTTCACTCCGTCCGCCAGATGGCGTCTCGCGCGTCGCATAACCGCGGCTCATCCTTCCAGATGGTATTCTGCAAAATTATATGTTTATCGTGTTTAATTTGAATTGCAGCCGCTTTATGATAAACATCTGCAAGTCATCAAACTAGATTTATAAAATTATTATAAGCAATGCAAAAATTTCACATTTTGCCTAAAATGTAGGGGTAATTCATAAAACATGTTCACTTTTTTTTGCCGAATATTGCACTTCCGTTTTTAATTCGGTTATGAAATTGGAGAGAGAAGATGGGGTATGAAATTATACAAAAATCCCCCACTTATTGGAAATATCTATAGATGTGATGGTCGGTCCCTCGTGACACATATCCACGTATATGGACAATACATTATTTAATATTTAATTTCATAAGTAATAAAACATACTTTTACCATTATATAATTACGAAGTATGTGCTTCATACAGCGCAATAATTTAATATATTACGCAGTAACAATTACTTAACTTCCAAACATAAATTAATGTAAAACATATACAAAAAATTCTTTGAAATTTATTATGACCACGCAAATATACAGGTTATTGTATATTTTCCAATTGAGCACCATGACTTCCGGTCAATGATATAATGAATAGCATGCAAATTACACATTTTGCAAAATAAATTTTCTTACTTTGCAAAATCTTTCCTGTGACATCGTTTTGAAGGTCAGCAAGATGCTACGCAAAAGTAGGCTTTCCTACCAGACTCGAATGATTTGCTCACTCCGTCCGCCAGATAGCGCGCACAACCACTCCGTTATTATTCCGCTCTTCGATATTTCAAACGAATTTTTATTGAAACCGGCCCGAAATCACTGTGTTGAAATCCGTGAACATGCTCACCCACGCTTTTCTATTTCGCAGCACAATCTCATAACGGCAATCGATAATAAAACGCATAATGCCAGCAGACTTTTGCATGCGAACGAATTCGAGACGAATGCGTATATGGTGCGGTAGTTATTTGGCGGACGAACCACGTTGCGATGCGCAAAATAAACGTGTCGCATTGCGGACACCGATGAATGTATTTTACCTGTTGCATCCAGCACGAACATAGAATCTTGGCGTATGAAACGTGGGCGTTGCCAGACACCCAGTGCCGTATTCACTTCAACAAACGTCGATGACTGCGCAACCAACAGCTATTCGCTGAACGCTGCAATGCGTCCAGCTCCAGCCGCAACAGTGGCGCCGCCTTGCGTCAATGTGTGATAACGCCGAAGAAAAAAATCTTCCCCCTTGAATCCTCCATGCAGGCCACCCTGATGCAGGCAATGCAGGGGTGCATGCCCCAACTCTATCCTCATGTATGGACTTTCTGAAAATAAAAGCAGAATTTTGAACAGTAGTACTATGAAGAATGAACGCATTAATAAATTATTGTCTTAAAATATAATCTGGGAGAGTTAATTTACAAAAAAGTATAGAAAGGGGATGGGGGCCGGAGGGGTAAAAAAATTCAATTCGTCTGATTAAAAATTAACTACATAAAACTGGGTTGCATATGTAAATGCATCCAAAAAGTATTTAAAGTTCAAATACATATTTAAAAATTACTTGTTGTTACTATATTATTGTTGCGTAACTTCAGTAAAAGGCACTTTGTTTCATTCTTGCGCAATCATTATTTAAATTATAATCTCAATACATAGAATCTGTTTATGTATTCCAACTTCATAGGTGTTGTCAACATTTCAAAAGCAACCCAACACCTTTTCTCTACGAGATTGGAATAAAGAGTTTCCATGCTGTATTTTCTTTGTAGCAATTTGGCAGAGGCATAAACCTATAACGAGCTGTTTTGCAACTTTCACAATTCGTCGTGAAAATGTTGGGAAAGGTGCACATGTAAACAATGATGTGCCACAGAGATATTAAAACTTTAGATAATATGTTTTAAGTTTTTTTTGGCTGTAACTTGCCTTAGTTAATTCTATGGAGCACGCAAACATTCAATTTGGTGTTCAGGAAAATAACAAAGGACTTGTATGCTTCTGCCAAATTTCTGCAGAATTAAACACCAGGTTATAGACTTTACATGAAGCATGGATAATACGAAGACCGTGACTAATGTGCAATTAAATAGCGCATTTCTTCAACGTAGCAATAAATTGGATTCAATAGAATGATAAACACTTTTAATGATATTATTCATTACGTATCTTAATACAAAATTTCCCTCCTCCTGCGCTTCGAATCGTATCGATTTACGGTAATCTCCACTCTGGGAATCACATATTATAATAATGGCAATGCTTCTCCTGGAATGCAGGTGCTTCTACTCTTATTAAAGTAATTTCTTTTCCTCTTTTTTTTTTCTTTTTTGTTTGTTTCATATTTATACACTGCGGTAAATAATTCACTGACATAAACATAGTATGAAAGGCCCATGCACTGCCACCTGAACCTGTGCCTCGCAGGGTCCTGGAAATACAGTAATAAAGTGATCTGGTCTAAGGTACTACGTACAACGAAGTAAGGCCTACATAGTGATTCTTCTTCGTACAGGAAAAGAGGTTTTTCAAAAGGGCCGTAATTAACCCGATTTTGTTTTTCTTGTTTTATACAAAGATCATGCAGCACTTATATATCCAAGTGTATAACATCAGGTGTTGATGTATACAGAGTTTCTTTTAAATACAGTGCTTGATTGTTCGATCCGGCAAAAAGAAACAGGCGGCCACATTTGGGTTTCTTGCGCCACACCGACAGCTAAAAGCATCACACATGAACAGTTTACTTTCTTGAAACCAAACTTCTACCCTGGTTTATTTGTCTCCAAATAACCAGGTAAGAAACAAGGAGAGCTTCCGCTGAAAAGGAGACTTCCGAAATTTTATGAATGTGGCCTGTATTCATGCAATGATTCACGGTAACGACATTTCATTACAAGTGAACAGTGGACTTGTTCAACCATTCTTTCATAATATCCTTACGGAAGCTTTCCTATTCTAGGTTTCTGCAAATTCGGTATACAATGGGTTTACCATATGTACCGTTTCAATGATTTCAATAATTTTGCACAACTATTACCCATATGCCAATCAACAATATGAGAAATAGGAGAATTACTGCATAATGTATTACACTTATTGATGCCGTGAGGAAATTCATCACCTGAGGAGTGATTCAGGGCAATGTGCCCTTAGCTTACCGGCTTGGCGCAAGAAATTGTACACATCAACCTGTTCAATCCCAACCTGTCCGAATGGCATTTTCCCCAAACAATCCCACCTTCACAACTCACTGCACCATTTTACTCCGTCTGCTTCATCACGGCGTTCACGTGGCAGCTGCTGCTGCTGCTGCTGCTACGATGTCCCCGTCCCGTCTTCACGACTGGCTACTGCGGTCCCTGCGCAGCACAAGGAATAGGGCCTACCAACGAACACTGTCCTCTAGGGGAGGTAAGAAAACAGGTGGCGCTACCTAGGAGCCACCCCGCTGCCATCGTACGTAAAATGAAAGTTTTGCTTGTAGGTCTTCGGAGGCAACTGCGGGGTGTACCCGCCGTGATGCTGTCCTTGCTGATGGTGGCCGATAGGTGGTGGTGGAGGTGGTGGAATCGAAGGTGGGACCGTGGCCGTTGAAGGCCCATTCAGGGTGGCCAAAGATTGGGAACTCCTCCTCGGGGCCAGGAGCGGTGGAGGTGTATTAGGTGGTATGTCCAGCACGGAGTTGCGCCGGGGCAGAGTGGTCACGTCCCCGGGACCAAGGTTCCGCGATTGAAAGTGCGCGGAAGAGTGCATTCTGGGCAAGGTACCTCCACCAGGTGGCGCAGGCCTTGGGGGAAGTGGCGGAGGAGAACAGTCCCTCGGTGGAAGTCTGGGTGGTTCCGGTGCTTGTTTCACTTTGGGCGAAATGTCGCCCGTGGAAGATTCACGGTTCCTTCTTGGTGGCAATGGTGGGGGTAACTTGGAGTTGGATGGTGGTGCCAGTCCTGGGGATGTGTTGCCCCCTGCAGAGGTAAGACGCAAAACAGGATATGAACGATTGATCAGTTTTGATCCTAGAGCGAATGGGGAATAGTTACCAGGTGAGATAAGGACGTGGGCGAAGACGCTGTTGTCGCTGGTGGCTGTGTGAGGTGGAGACATGCACGAAGGTGAAGATGGTGTCGGAGGAGTTGGCATCCGAGGCGAATGGAAATCACGGTCTTCCGTGAGTCTGGAGCTGCTTCTCAGCAGACCCGGCTCAAATGCTAGAGGTAGAAGTCGAGGTGCCGACCGCAGCTTGATCCCTGGTGACTTCAAGTGCGAATCCAGGAACTTTCGAGGCTGCAAATCATCAAAACACTCCATCTGAACCAGATAAAGCTTCCTCAAAGTGTCTACCTCGTGCCAAGCAAAAACACTCCCACGAGAAGCCCAACAGCTATGGCACCACCATTTAATAGTTTTGATAAATAAGAACTTATTATGTATCTCACTGACATACGTAGTAGTGTACACCTAAACACAGATTTGTATTACGCATCTAAGCCGAATTGAAAATTTATACGTACTATGTATGTACCTTGATTACCTTTGTAATATATTAAATCATATTTTTATAATCGATACAATACTGAATTCACTATTCTAAGTTGCATTACAAAAGAAAATAGAAGAGTAGAAAAGGAGGAGTTTACGGAGTGAAATCGCGGCTTCGGTGACGCGACACCTCACGGTACGAGCATGGGCATGGACGATGGCAACAACTACGTATATTCCTACTCTGGTTTGTGAACGAAATCACCGCCTACACGGCTTGAATGGAGCAAGGAAGGCTCCATTGAGAAAACGAGGAGAGACCGCACTACGATTCGGTCTCCGCGCTCCGTAAAAGGGCGTCTAGCGTCACTCTCGTCTATCGATCGGGATAAAAATGGAAAACCCTGCAGTAAGGGATAAAATGAATATAATCATCCAATTCCTCGCCCGACAACGGCTAAGATTTGTTTGGATGCTCGCTGCAAGGAGTTGCTCGCAGTTACCTGCGCAGCGCCGAATCTTAACCGCACGGCAAACACTTCCAATTATCCTAATTCCAAATTAAAAATTCTAACTAGCTGTTTAACCACTTCCACATGTCCGTTTACACCATTTTTACTTTACACTATGGACAAACAAACCATGTTCCTCTATATCTCGTTACGCAAGGCATGAGATCACATTATTCTAAATTGCGTAAGAAATTAATATCACATCTGTTTAACCATTGAGGACCTAGCCAATTTAATACAGTACTAGTTATTCTAGGATAACAATGGACCATCTGGGGCAGGGAAACGAGCAAACTGGCTTGTCCACGGGTAGCTAAGACACGGCATCTCACCACAGGTTGCTTCTCACTAGGACGCGTGGTGATTTTTGTTTCTCAGTAAATAAAATCCTGGATATTATTGGACCAATTTATGCCGAACGATATACAGCCATATTCACCTCTCAGCGAAGCGTGTCTCCTATTGGATACAGTTTGCACCGATAACTAGGCAGGTGCGCGTGGGAGTATAGCAAGCGAGAAACAAAAAACACAATCGCCATCAAGTGGGAGTTGTGGGTTAAAGAAAAGAGAAATAAAAAGGGCACTGAGTTGAAGGGCACCCAAGGCCTCGATCGATATTTGGAGCGTCACCAATCGACGGAAACGACCAATCGCCGAGTTTCCGCGGTCCAACACCCCCGCTCCGATCAGCAGGGCTTGTAGCCATTTCACGGTCAAACAAATCCTACAGTATCTGAAACAGTTCCAAGTGTAGCATTAATCACTATCTATTCTCATTAAGTATCCCAGAAAAATTGCCCGCACTGCACTGACTGTCCGTCACTCGAGGATCCATGGTGTGAACAAGGGTGTGAACACCAGATACGAGGTTGGAAATTTACATTTACATTCTTCGATTGATGCAAGCTGGATTCAGTGTGGGTCAATGAACATTTTAAGGGAGTTAAAATAATATAATGTAAATTTTGATAGTATGTATGTAAATGAAATCATTTAATACAACGACAAAATGTGCATTCTGATACAATTAAGACCTTCGAAGTAGTGAAAACCTTTACTTTCTGACAAGCTTTGACTTCTGTATTTCTTTTTCTTCCTCAGTGGCCTTCAAATTGTCCCATCACCCACATATTTTTAGGAAACTCTGCTCTAAGAATAACTGTCCACTGCACTGCTTTCATCCAGTCCATAAAATAACACTGTTCAACGCTTCACTGGCTTCTTTCAGTGATATCCTTACAGTACATTTATTATGATTCCTAATATACATTTTAAACCTTTTCATTGCACATAATATTTTATTTTATGACAATAAAAATTGCCCACTTTCAGCAATGGCCAAAACTGTTGACATTCGCAAAATAATGCACTTCTCTCTAAATTCCCTAGTGAAGGCAGTATAACCTTGATATAACTATGAAGATTACATTCGAAACGGAATTAAAAAACACTACAACAAGCTGTCATTGAAATTACTCAACTTGAATACCACCTAAATGACACTGCGTAGTGGAAAGGAAGGATATCTAACTGGAAAAACAACTGATTTTTAGCTAGAAGATATGTCAATCCACCACATGAACTGTTTTTGCTTTAGGGAACACCTATGGTTACAAGTTCTTGAATTAGCAAGCAGATGGAACTTAACGTAAACTGAAAATCCTGAATGGTAGCATCTCGCAAGCCCCGAGTTAGCTATGAAGGACTGTTAGTAAAATTAGTAAGATAACCACTATAGTTTTCATTTTCCCTAACAGTACTCATAACAAATTCTGTTAAAGCGGATACGGATCACGGTCACGCTGCTTAACGGCTGTGTGGTCCACGATCAGTCAGGTTTGAATGGCACCGTACAGAATAAGGTGTCGTTTCTAGTAAAATGAAACAGATGGAAGGCTGAACTTACGAATTTCGGTGGCTGTTTCACGTTCCTGGGCTCGATTTCTAGCGATTTGGCGTACAAGTAATCGTTCAGCTCCTTCTCGTTGCGGTTTTCACGGGGATTCAGCGACTCGAGGAATTGCTGAAAAACACAAACACGTAGATGTTATTATAATGTGCTCCGAACGAATATGGCAAAATGTTGAGACAAGAAGCGAGACAGAGACAAGGAAGAGAGTGAAAACTCTGTCTCAACGTCACAAGGCTTCCAGCCGAAAGGTGAAGTGTACATGGGTACACCACGCGCAGGTCCCTAAAATGACGTCACTATCGATTCATGCCCTCATCGCAGCTTCCACCCACACACACACATACTCGCTCTCCATCTATGGGTTCGTGCTCAATGACAACTTTCCAGCATCGATCGAGGGCCAAGCTTGAATGAATGACGTCACCGTGTACTACCAAAACCCTAAACACTTACTTTACATACTAATTTCACAATTAATCCCTAACTAAACCATCCCATACAATTCCCCATATTACGTTTAACAAGTTTTCATCATGTCCAATCTATTTTTCCATCCTCATCCACTACGCGGTACGTTATCCTACGGCGAGTGATCTTCAGACACGGATTCTTTCCATCAGCAATATAATCTAACCAAATACAAAATAACCTGGCTAACCAATCTGGATTCAATGCGACCCAACAGCCCCAAAAGCAGTTTGGACTAAACTGCGGCGTAGTACCCGCAACTACGCATCGCGTTGAAACTGTCACGTACGGCTATAACCGGCGTACGCGTGGTCTCGGTATCAATGGTTTAACTGTGTGCTCTTACTGCATGGACCAATCGATAGCAGCTTGTAACAGATGTTTGCATTTTGGGCACTCACCGAGCAACAGTAGCAGCATCCCGATGCGGCCAGTTCCAAACAACGGGCCATTCTACGCTTTCCGCACACTTTACCGGTCCCAATTTCTCTATTCTCCTCGGTTCGCTACTATTGCCTCTAGTCTTCCGGCCAATTCGACCACAAAGACAGTAAGCAATCCACTGAAACGTTTTCCTTCACATGCTATCCTGCTGACTGGCAACCGATCGATGCGGCCCAAAAGGTGCGTGGGATTGAGTCTCCGCAGAGAGTAGTTGGTAAACTCACTCCCACTCACTAGATCCCTCCCCTTTATTCCTTGAAATTTAAAAATGCTCAACTACTGTCTCTCATTTATGAAGGGGTCACAAGGTTTACCACGCATCGGTTATATATCCATTCTATTCAGATGCTGTATTTGAACGAAAACAGAATTTCAATATAAACCCTTTCAATTTTGACACTACTCTTTCCACCCACACTTGTGAACTGAAGCAGCCATACATTCTATACACATTATTCAAACAGAAAACGACTCTCAATATTCAGTATCAAATCACTATGAACTTAGACCAGTCACAAGAATCGATTGAAATGAGCTACACTGGCAGAGATTTACAAGTACAGCCCACATGGAAACTGGAACACCATATTTTCAACAGAAATAGGTCGCTATGTGAATTGACAGGAAAGCAAGTATAAAAGATATTAGATATTTCGAAAAATACAATTTTTTTTTACTTCAATTCAAAATTTAGGAATAACAAGCTTTCAATGCCATTCATCTTCCAAAAAGAAATTAATATTGTTTGTATAAAATGACTAAGGTCTATTATACTAGTAGTTATCAACCAACAGATAATCTCATCCAATAAAAACTTGAAAGGACAATTTCAGAGTCTAATCCCACTCATAAAGCTTTTGAAGGTCGTCATTTCACATTGCGTTGCATTGTGTACGGCAACTAATAATACTAGCTTAACTTGGTAAATAAGAATACATTAAATATGAGTTATTTCACACTTACCCTTATTTCCGGTTGTAGGCTCAAGCAGTAAGGCTGATTCTGATACTGTTCAATCTCTCCAGTGATGTCCGCAACTTTCCGCCGCTTGCTAAAATTTATTATTCCGTCTGGATAATTTGGCAAGAAATCGGGATTCCCTTCTTCTGTATGCAGAATGTTTGTTAAGTACATCCCTAAATTAAACGAATGGCAGATGTCAGTTAAATTAAAACAAAAAGCAAAATTAAGGTTTTTTACGGTAAAAGGAAATTTACCAAAAAATGGCACACACGGAGGATTAATGGAGCGCAGCTTCTCTTGGTATTTCTTATAGTGATCCGAATTTAGCTCCTTGGCATCGTCGAGGGCCTTCATAAGTTTGTCGCTAATTCTCTACAAATGTGATTCAAACTTTCAGTAAAATTATACGCAGCCATACCACCATAATTCTTCTTGTAAAAGCCAATTACAGCAAAAGTGTGCTCCAAGCGGTAGACTGACGCAGAATTCATGGCACAAACGATTTCCAGAACGCCATTGAAGTTGTTCAACTCTTGAAGAACTATCATGATTTCTAATATCCTCGAGACCACAGCCACTCTTTCATCAATATTTTCCACATCAACAACCCACTTCTCCAGCCACATAGTAAACTATAGAAAAATACAAAAACATTAAATTGCAACTTTTCCCTTGTACCAGTACAGACTTGGACAATAAATAGTAGTATGAATACATTTGTTGAATGCTGTATCATTTTGAGAAGATTGGGCGAAGATTTATCCTTGTCTTTCTTGGTCCACACCGAGCCAACGAGTTCCGAGGGCTTCACGGCACGGTACAAATCAAACTCCAACAGGGTCAATTGCCGTGCCAACTCAATAGGATGCAACTGTACAATTTGTCAACATCAATAAGAGTAATAACAATAATTGTAATTACACAAAAAAGATACTCACCGTAAGTAAATCAAACTGATCCTGTGCACGCGTTATATGCCATTCTAACTGCGGCGGTGACCTTTCGTAGGCAAATGTTATTTCCCTCATCTCCTCTGTGCTTTCTTTCTGCTCAGTTTATAAATTTACCTCAATCAACAATTAAAATTTCCATTTGGAACTTTGTTTAACTGCCACCATGGGAGCCGTAGTGCTGCGCGACATACGCAAGGTCAAATAATTTACATTTCAATTAAGAATGAACACATTTAAGACTTAAATGTACTTTTCATACCATTCAGTATCACTATTCTGAATTCACACATACTGAGAACATTACTATGGCCATTAATAACCCAATAATTTTCATCAACACGTTATGTAAAAATTCTATTTGTCACTTTGCAGCAGCAATTTCCTTGGTGATAGTTAAACAACGTTCGCTGTATTTCAAGTATGATTATCTTTACACCATACCCTTCTCTGGACTATTTTAAGAATCGAATCCACCCATTTCTTCATGGCTTTCCCTTTGACACTGTCCAAAAAATTCTGTAACCGTACGAGTAGGTCGTGATCACGCTCAAAGTCATAAAAATGATGATCCACCCAATGGCGCAGCACATTTAAGACCCTTTACACAAACGCATAATGCAAAAATTACTAAAATTAACAAGAAAATACTCTACATGAGATTTCACGTTACTTTACCTGAATTGCACCGGTTGAATATATTCCTTTCGAAACCGTTTTAGATCCTCACGATTAGAATTCTTAACGTTTTCTCTCTCTAAAGCCTCTAGACTGTCTTCCGTCACCAAAAGAGGTTGCGGCGGCGGCTCAGGAATGTGAAACGTACGGCAAGAAACGTCAATCAAGGATTTTTTACGTAATTTCTAAAAGTGCTTTGGCAATCAAGATATTAGTAATAATGTGCAAGGATATCTTTCGATGAGCAGATCCAAAAGTTCCTGGGGTTGACAAAAGGACCTGAACGTCGTAAGAAAGGTTCTTAGAAGCATCGGGTCAGCGTACATGTGGTACGTGAGCCGCTCGACGAGCTTCAGCAGAGCAGCCCCTTTGATTATTGGCACGCCACCAACAGATTCCCTGTCTTCAAAAACTATATTCGTTTCATCATCTTCCACTGCAAACCTAAAAGGCAGATATAATTATTAAGTTTTAACAAAAAAGCAGACAATTTCAGAGAGAAACAAACCAATAATGCAACAATGTTTGCATATGTGAATCTGAACTGGGACTTACCTGTACATCTCTGGTGGAGGCAGCCAAAGCGGGTGCTTCTTCTCCTCATTAAGTAAAATACTGTCTAAAGTTCTTTCCAACATACTACAGTAACAACAAAAATTGAAATTACGATGTTCGATTCAAAACTTATCCCACAAAAGAAAACAACTTCACCTCCTGGTACTCAGCATTATTAAAACCGCCATCCAGTTATTTTTTTCTTCCTGAGTCTTGGCAAACAGGATGATTCGTGGTTGTTCCCTAGGCACAATCTCCAAGGCATTTTTGAGCTCTGCGACCGACAATAAAGTTATAATTAATCAATGAAATCTGCAGCTGTGGTCAATTCTACGTACCGTCCGTATCCTCCCTGTCCACTGCCTCAGTCTTCCTCATAAAAAATTTCTCTTTCAGTCTATATTCTCCTAAGGACCCAGTTACTGATGTCCTCCGATTATTTTGTTTGCAGAGAATGAGAAGTCCGTCAAATAAGAAGACGTGGCGTTCAGTGTATCGTTTCCCAGATCCGATTTTAAAAAGAACCCCATCTGAAATGTCCACAACAGGTCTTGGTCACAATCAATATAGGTATTCAGTTATCATAAGTACGAGTCTAACGTTTCTATTATGGCGCCAATTCAATTATCACAACATATTAGAAGGTCAACTCTTGGACTTTTATCAGTGGTTATTTAAATCCACAAATTTACCATATATAAATTCGTTGCAACACTGGCCAATGTCCTTTCCCTCCCAGCCATCAATACTCTTTTGCAATTCATTCATTTTCTGCAAAGCCAAGGGCCTACTCATATGACTATGCATCCGTAAGGAAATTTCCCTAAACGTAAAAGCACGCACGGATTAGTTTCAAACATTCACTTATTAATCTGGAAAAACTACGAAGGTGGATCATGAATAAAAGACACACTTACCCAGGTTTTCTCTTGGGTAAAGTACCACTACATATTCTCTCCAAATCTATTTGCACGGATTTTAGCAGCCCTTCTGCCTGCTCTAAGCTCTCCCGGTCTTCCTTCGCCGTTAATTTCATTAACCGCTGCAAGTCATTAATAAAAAATGAAATCACTGTCTGGCAGAAGTCCTGCTGAATTATCTAGTTGCTGCACACCTTAATATAATCGAAATACTGGAAACAATGGTATATAGGCCCAAGTAGAAGCTTTGGCAACACGTATTTCACAGCCAAAGCGAAGTTATGCGCCGCTGTCTAAATAAAACACAACGTATTAATTAAAGCTTCATTTTTTCCCCCAACTTTCTAGGAATAAATTGTGATTTACTTGAATTTGATGACAAAAATCTGGCTGCTGGAGAAAATTTAAAAGTTTCTCCCTCCACTCGGGACGAAGAATTTCTTCAGCATACCGCACATAAACATCAAACTCCACAGCCTACATTCAATATTTAAAGAAAACAACAGTTTACAACCCAATTCATCTATTCCAAATGCAAAAATTATAACAACTTTTGCTCACTTCTGCCATTTCTTCAAAACAACTTCCCAATAGAGGACTTTCATTTTCTTCTGTCATTTCAACCGTATCTTCCAAAAGTCCCAAAAGATTCACACTGAAGTCATAAATTTCCAAGATGTTGCTGAAGATGGCATCAACATCCTTGAAAATTGAAACGCGTATTGAATATTCCATTAGATGTCAAAATTAAGTGCCCTGGCAATTACGCGTGAAATTACTTTGTTTTTCGGCAAAAGCTTGCTGAAAGGATCGCGAAAGACTTTGATGATCATGTTAAGATCCCGCAGATATTGTTTCTCCTCGTGAATTAGGTCCTTTACAACTTCGTCGTACGTCAACGATGTACGAGCGATTGGTTCCTCTTCAACACTCAAAGCTACATCTTCGTCCTGATAGAACAAATCCATCAAAACCTGCGGGAAAAAACATCCCAAATGTAAAAATGTCACAACGTGCTAATAATACTTCAAATGCAACAACTAAATACGTTATTTAAACTGTACCTTATCCACACACATTGCAACTTTAATATCCTGGCAATTGATTTCCGCATGCCGAATATTCTTAACGTAGTTTCCTGAAAGCTATAACACAAATACACAAATTAATAAAGACAATTTATTTACTTCCAGACGGAGAACCAGAAACCAAACAACCTTCAGAATGTCTGCAGAGATATATTCCAAAACGGCAACTATATACAGTGACACTTGATAATCTATTTTGTAGCCTAGAACCTCCTGGGTAATAAAAACAATTTTATTACAACTCATTCAAATCATTGATCTCATGCCGCAAAGTGAAGATGATATGATTGACGGAACAGTTTTCCGGTAAACAAAATCATTTTTAGAACAGTAATAAAAATGGAAATAGTTTTTGTTTTCAATCATATCTTCTACATTTGTTTTCAATGCTGATGAACCTTTTGTAGAAGAGGGTGAATTTTGTCAACCGGGAGGACCAAAGGAGATTTCTTTTTGCCTTTCTCCGTAGCAGTCTGAGCTTCGACTATGGCCCATTTGTCTATTGGATGTGGAAAGGCCCTTCCAACTCTGTCCTCGACATCTTGCACACTGTGAGGCTGCGATGCGCACAGCATGCTTACAAGCCGAAGAATAAGTGACTCCACGTACTCCAGAGCATCTTCTTTGGCCATTAATGACGGGTGAACTTGGTATTGCACCTGGTTTCATGAAAGCAACAAAAAGCAAATCTTAGAAGTCAATGAAAATTCATTTTGATGACACTACAGTGAAATATTTTAAAAAACAATGACGTCATTTTGTCGTCAAGTATACCTGTAGGGTACCACCTAGAATAAAAAATATCATAATGTTGTTGACGCACAGAAGCACAAATATTGGCACCTATCCATCCACACATCCATCCAAACACAGAGAATTTTTTCCAAGAAACAGGCTGAAAAACATACACAGGAAAATTTGAAAGTGGGTACAAAGACTGCGCAAAATCCTGAATCATAAGATAAGATTATTGTCCATCTTGAGAAAAAATTAAAATCATATTTGCTTTGTAAAAATAACTCACTGACTTCCTTCTATTATGTCTATAATAAGGTTTATTTTCATTGTACCAACTTACAAAATTCCACATTATCTGAAATTAATGTTAGACGTGCAATTCAAAGAACTGGGGGTCTATTTTAGCAGATAATCACCAAAATTCAGTTTCTTTGAATTGCATATCTTATCTAAATTTCAAAAGGGAAAAAATGAACATAATCTACATTTTTCAGAAAAAGTAACTTCTTGACTACATCAGATATAGCAATAACATCAAATTGTAAATAGGTGATCATAAATATATTGCACACACTTGTTGATTATAAACCATTTTGACTTGAAGTGACTTTTTTCCTAAAAGCAATTTCAACCACGTGACGAAATAAAAAGAAATATATCACGTGCAAACAGAAATTCCTTCAAGGTCATGTGCACATGAGTACAGTGTACTATTTAAATGTCTATAGAAATAGAATTTTCAGTAGTAATAAATCCATAATGAAATTAAATCCGCAACTCTTTGACTTTACCCAATATTTAAAATAGCAACAACAACCCTGTAATAATAATGGTCAAGTCTACAGCATTTTTCACCTGTTTTATAAACACATGGAAAAAGTTCAAAATTATGCTAGAAATATGTAAATTCATTTTCCATTTTTTTCACGAAAGGTCATGACCTTGACTCTGTGGTTGGTTCAAGTACTTTTAAGTCCTGAAATATAAAAGTGCATATATAAAATGCAAGATAAAATGAAACAGAGTTGGAAAAAAACAAATAAACATTTTTAGGAGGTGTACGTGAAAGAAGGGTTTGCAAATTCGCACATCGCTATTTATAAAGCAAACGTTGATGCGGAAACCCAAACAGACCTTTCATAAAATCTATAAAATGTATCAAACACTGATCTTCGTTTTGTTTTTATGCACAGACAACTTTGCAAGCATGTTTTTATATATTTTTCGTACATATATACACCCAGTTCAAAACTCGATATATTCCGGCAAACTGCAACTATCCACACACGCATGGAAAATAACAACAAATCTCGGTTGTCACTAGAATAATAAGAAAACAGGTGATTGAGACTGGAAACGAGCAATTTTCACACGCAGCGTTTGTGTTTATAGTGGCAGTTTTCAGGTGGATTCCCCCACCCCCTTCCACATATAACAATTTCGATGTTTTCCATTTGGCCTTTGTACCTTTTGCAATGCACTGACTAGCAATCCTTTCCATTTGGGGCAATTCTCCTCGCAATCAAAATCATACAACGGGTGATCGTACGTGTTGCTGGGTGAGGGGAACATATCCGAAACGACGCATCCGTCCAGTTCAAACTGCTGATTTCACGTATCCGCCATTTTTTAGTGTCGCTACCGCCACCAACAACTGCTACAAGCGCTTTCTACAACAGATGCAATCGCTACCACAATTATACAAGTACGGTGCTGCCATCTATCGTGTAGCGCTCGCGGCTCGATGGTGCACGACGTAAAGTGACGTCATAGGGGCGTGGCTATGTAAATAGTGATAATTCGTAAATGACGTCACATTAGTCATTATATTTGCGGATTTTTGTCACATACAGTGTAATTACAGTATTAAAACAGAAAACTTTTCTCCAACGAAGCTTTTTAGAAAATATATTGAAAATGTCCCCATATTATTCTATTATAACACCAAATATTATATTTCAATTTAAATACTATATACACATTAAATTTGCACCTACAAAAAATGTTCTTAATACAAGATATCTAAATAGATATTTATACAGGGTGTCCGAAAAGTCTGGTCTTTTTTCTTTGGTTAAAAATAGGAAAAAAAAAGACCAGACTTCCCGGACACCCTGTATATTACCCTCTTGGGTATATAATTGTTATTGCAATTAGTTAAACCACAAAACCATAAGTTATAAAACAATAAAATTGCTGCATGAGATGCCATTCATATTTATTATTTGACCATGTTATATGTACTTTTTTTTGCACACTGAACTGTACAATAAAATTTGATTATACGATATATTTCATATACTATGTAATATCTTTGGTAATATCTTTGTATGATCACAATCGTACACTTTCACTTGTACATATATGTTCCACTCACCTCAATAAATAAAAGATGCACACTTACAATAATAAAGTCATGCACACCCTATAATCTACTGAAATGATTATTATTACGCACTGTTCCGAAAACCACAATTTTAACAATATATTTTTCGTCCGGGAAGATATTTATGGAACAAACGGATAAAAAGTTGTTCACATACGAACGGTCAATTTAATTTGGACCGAAACTTTGGAAACTTCTCTAAAATGTCAGGAGAGACAAGCAAAGTTGACATAACTATTACAGTAAAAATGCTAACATTTAATTTACACATATATCGACATGTTTCTAAATTTTCTATTATTATATTTATATACCTATGATGGAAAGTCACAAAATCAACATTTTGGTTACATTATAATGTAATATATAATCTACCTATGTTACTGATTTTGCGATCGACTGAGGTGAAGATAGGGAAATGATATTGCACTTTGAATGACAAGCATTTTCCCACAAAAATATACATATAGACTATTAATTATATGTTCAAAAATGCCCACATCCTTGTATTCCATTTAAAAACGTCAATAAAAACACAACGTAATAAATACTAACAATTGGAATGCAATAATTCCACTCAGCTGTCATCTGCAATAACTGAGTATATTTGAAACAAATACGCTTTATAAAAATTAAGTAACACAGAATATGTAACAATACTTTTATGCACAACCCCCGATGTTATCACTAGATATGTAGTATTTGAAGTTAAGGCTAAAACGACCGACAATATCAATATTATAACATGAAGGCAATTTGAATCTTTAAATTCCAATGAATTTTCAGAAATTTTATTGTTACACAATGTATGTCTCAAAGTTATTTTATACCTATTTAATAATCAATTGCATAATGTTTCTCACAGATCCATTTATGCGAAATAAAACAAAATTTGACACATACATTTTATAACCCATACAAGTGCCAATTAATGCTTGTGCAAGTTCAGAAAACTTTTCTTAAAAACTGCTTATAATATTTAAACATTTGGATTTACAGCTAGGTAACATTTCCAGAATAATCTCACTCAAACCGCTTGTGTTTGAAACCATAAATCCTGAACAACCTTAATAATAATTATTAAAAGTAAAAAAATAACAAAATAACATCTTATTGCTCAGTGGACACAGTTTGCTATTCTCATAGCATGCGGCAAAAAGGTTAGACAAAATCCAAGGTATTTAAGGGTTTAAAAAAGTTTGAAAGTATTTTAACTATGACACATTCATATTGTGATCTCTTTCACGCAGGCTACACTGCAACATTTCTGGAAGGGGAACAAATACCCCAATTAATTTCTCAATCCTGGCAGTAACTTTAACAATACAATGCTTTTCAAACATTAAATATCATCAAGTAAGACCGATGACTGCACTACATACACGTAAATAGCAGCTATAATCTACAGTCATAGCAGTATATAACTCTATAACACCATAAAGTTATGGACACATGTTAGTTAAGTAAATTGGATTGATATCGATCAGCTCTCGATTTGTGAGATAAGGACAGTAAACACGGCTGGATAAATTCAACCTCCCTCAATTTGACTCTTCCACGACAAGATACAAAAGACCCTGATGGCACCTTTACAGCCATATAAAGTATATAACATGCAAAACCTTTTATATTCTCACCACTACCACATAAATAAAAATCACACAGAAGGAATGGTTGAATGGGCATGAGCAAAATGAGTATACCTATATATCTAATTAATAATGTGACATAAACAAGTTTCACCTGAGATTTTCTGCAACAAAACCCTTGGATGGCTAAAATGCAGAATTTAGTTTTAAAAATGTACTGGCATTACGAATGATTGAATACAAAAAGGTGTTTTGGAGTTGCATCTTGTCAGGAAAAGCCGAACTTCATGAAAGTGTATATAAAATCAAAGACATGTATGTCAACTGGTACATTACATTAATCGCAGTGCCTACATTTCATATAGGACCATCCATTCTACTCCAACATCGTATACACATACACTGGTTAAATTAGGCTATTACTGCGGTGTCGTTGTTGCCGAGTTGGAAATGAGATTGTTAGACATTGCGCCCGTGGTACCTGCATCTGTACCAGAACCACCGATGTTAGTTGCTGCCACATACTCACACTCGCTGCTCTCAGTCACGTGGTCAATCTCGACACGGTACTCGTGCTTGGACACGTAGCGCACGTACTTCTCCGGAGGGTTAGCGCTGGATACCGACACCGACCGGATGGTTGTGTGGGACACCGTCGTTGCTGGCATTATGAATTCCACATCCACGTACTTCTCGTACTCGGGAGGAATCTGGTCGTAGGAGGTGAGCTCCAGCCGGCAAATGAACAGCTGCGTTGTGTACGCACCTCAAAGACGCAAAACCAAACCAAATTGATTAATTACACATTGATTTGTGGCTACTATATCAATGTATACATTCATTCTCAAACTAGTACTACTATGTTAGAATGCACATCAAACATCAAACTAACCTTGGCCATCCTTTGGAAGACGGGGTACTCTCCAGACAATGGCACGGTGCTGATGCTCGTACTTGGCAGCTCCTGTGGACACTTCGATCAAACTGGAATCGTGTGATGATGCAGCACCCATTATTCGTTCCAGACCCTGCAATGACCACGCAGTTGTATACATTGAAACAAAAGCCCACTATCATCCAAACTCACACCATATTTACCTTGATCTTTCCGGGTTTCCTCGCCGCAGACTTGATGGAGCCGTAACGGAAATGCTTCTCGCTCCTGAACAGGTAGATCCAGCATTCGGGCAGAGGGAACCTGATGGCCACTTCCTCGCAAGGCACCTGCCCGTGTCTCTTGCTCACGTATCCTGGCACCAGCACGTCGCACCTGATCTCCACTTTAGCTCCGACCACGGACATGGCTACTTTCACCTGAAGAGGAAGTTCGCGATTTCTCGGTGGCCTCACCCTGTACCTAATGAGCTCGAAGAAACAAGCGTCAGGAGGATGGAACCTGCACACAGAACAGTTCGATACTCATAAACACATGTTTTTACACACGCAACGTGACGATTTAAATATACACCCACTTGACAGTGCGGCTTTTTTCAAACTCATCCGCTCCAACGCACGAGTGGAACTCTACTTTTTCAACTCTTATCCACTCTTCGGTGACCACTGGGATGATGTCGTGCCTGCCAACGACCTCCCTGCCTTTCTTCCTCACATCGTTTACTCCAATCTCCACATCAGGCATTCCGCTAAGAAAGGCCAAGAAGAAGACCCTCACCCGAGCCCTTTGCACCAGCACCGTGCCATTGCGCGCTATCTCAGCGTACAGCTCGTCATGCACAGTCACCTGTTTACAATTATCCTGTAGCCACTTTGTTATGGAAACAAAAGTATACATAGCCTACCACTGACCTGTACTTCCTCTGTTCTGTATGTTAAAGCTCTATCCCTGTGCACGTTCAGCCTGAACAAAGAATCTTCGATCTCTCGCTGGAACACCTTCATGTCGTTGTAGCATTGTGTACCCAGTTTGAGCAGCTGCGACACCTGAGGAGCATGCTCCAATGGCAGCCCCAGCTTGGCCAACTGACCGAATGTGGTCACCTGTTTCTGAGTGACTTTTGAAATCTGGCCAGGTCTTACACCGACCCTCTCACGATAAAAGATGTACTGCAGCTTCACCGTGAAGATCTTGCCGTAAGCGTCGTACTGCTGGGCTCCTACTTCTGACAGTACGTAGCAAGCCTGCAAGTATACATTGGAGCAGTGAACAATTTTTTAACAGATAGGTCATCATTAAGTTTATAGCAGTGACCTGCAAGGGAAGTTCCTGGAACGGTTCCTTGTCATCGGACTTGTTGAAGAGCTGCAGCACAGTGTGATCATGGAGCCGCAAGAACACCTTCTTCCAGAACCTCTGTCCGGTCAATTTCTTTTTGTTTGGGTGCCGAAGCATCATCTCCCAACCATCCCCTTCGTACTTTGGATAGAATTCAGCCAGAGGCTCCGTATCATCCTCATCGTACAACGGTGACCCAGGGCTTTCCTGCGATTCAGTCCTTTCCACCGATGTGGCCTTCTTTGTGAGATCCGGCAAGTCTGCTGGAGGGGCAACAACTGGGGCTACAGTGACATCCGATACTAAAGCTGACGATTCAACCACTTCTGCCGATCGGGAAATCTCCGAGGTAAACCCGAAGGCGAGGTCAAACTCAGCACCAGGGTCAACTGTTAACGCTGACTCTGCGTTCACCACATCCCCACTTTTATCGAAAGGATTGAACCTTGGTGTGGGTGATGTACCGGGAGGACTCTTCATGGGTGATTTAGGAGGAGGGAGAGGCGGTGGTGGCAACAACGGCAAGGGTTCCAGCAACACTGCTGATGCATCCCGCTCAATGTCCATGGGGTCCCTCATTTTCGGTCTGATGAACACCGAGAAGTCTGGCCCAGCATCGTCAGAGTCTGAATCAGATGTGTCCTCCCCTGCACCGGTTTGTAGCAACGGTTTGGGGGCAGTTGCTGGCCTATGAGGTTTCACCTTAGATGGTGGTGGTGGTGGTCTTGCAGGACTTGGTTTCGGTGCTGCAGGAGGTTCTCGTAGCAACAGGAAAGAATCGAATTCGTCTAACGCCCCGAACCCCTCCATTCCAGCATCAGAAGAAGCGGAACCAGGGGCAAAAGTATCTAAGTCACCAAATGCTCCCAACGTCCCCTTGTTGCCCTCGTTTGCGATGGCAATGGAAAATTTCGCTTCGAAAGCATCGAAGCACGCTGTATCTGCAGCAATGGCTGCCGAATCCAGTCCATCCAAACGTGCAATCGGTGCTGGAAGTCCATCACTCTGTCCAAAAGATTCCAAGGTCACAGCCGGCACATCATCCAACTGTCCAAAGAAATCTAAAGACCTATCTCCAAATGGATCGGCTGCTTTCGTCGCGGCAACAGGAACCTCTTGCGTTCCAGCATCCTCAAACGCCAAGAACAGATCTGCAGATCCTGGTCCATCCTTTTGCGGCGATGAATCACCCCATGGATTAACTGGATCCATGGCATCCTTCAGGGTGCGATCCTGATCCGCACTCATTTCCCCAGATCCAAAGGTGTCAAAGGTGCTTGGGTGTCCCCAGTCCAAGGAAAATGTCGCATCTTCCATGATTGATGCTGCTGGGGCAGTGATTGCAACCGGAACTGTTGCAACGTCTGTTATTTCGTAGGATGGTTCAGTACCATCTAAATCACCCCAGTCCTCAGAAGGTGCGTAACACAATGTTTTCCGGTCTGTGGCAATAGTTGTAGCCCCAGCACTGACTTTGGCAGGATTAGCAAAGAAAGCGTCGAACGCATCGTGAGCTTCTCCGGCATCTGGCTGCTCGGACATGCAAGGACTTGGCATATCCAACCCAGCGGGTACTGGGAAGGGTGTGGCCAAGTGGTCCAAGAACGATGGCAAACCTGCTGCAGGTCTTTCAGGGAGTTCCTCAACCCGTTGAACGTGTTCTGTCATCGGTGTCAGGAAAGGATCCACCCGTGGCTGGACATCTGTGTCCATCGTGATAATAGGCAGACAACTGTGTCCCATCATTACTTCATCACCAGCCATCAAGTCTACTTCCGGGGCATTCAACTTGGCAAATGGGTTCGGAATGACAGGTGGCACCGTTGGTGGTGCAACTGCCATAACCGGTTCCCCTAAATGCGGTTCTGGGTCCCCAAAAGGATCGAAAGAAGATTGGTCATGGCTATGGCTATGGAAGAAGTCCATGATTGGCGGTTTAACTTGCTCCGGTGGTGAAGGTGACGGTTCATCGAATCCCAACCCCAGAAGGTCAGCTTCCGTGGATTTAAAGGTGGTGAAGTCATCCATAGCATCGACGTTATTGAGGAAATCAAAAGGTTCTGCCATTTGTGCGATGGCCATCGCGAACGGGTTGGAGGACGACGTTGGTGCAACGTAGTCATCGTCATCATCATCGTCGATGAACGGGTTTGTGCTGGGTGGTCTGCTCGGTGGTCTACTTGCTGGTCTACTTGGAGGTCTACTTGGAGGTCTACTTGGAGGTCTACTTGGAGGTCTACTTGGAGGTCTACTTGGAGGCTTAGACTGTTGCACTTGCGGTTGCACAACTGCACCAAAGTCTGCCAGGAAAGGATTCTGGGCTTTAACTCGCGATGCCGAATCCATGAGGACGCAGTCTGGAAGGTCCTTAACGATGAAAGGGTCGTCTTCCTCTTCCTCCCAATTGTTGTTGAACAGATCCTCCTCGGTTGTCCTCGATGCTGCTCCGGTCTTTTGCGCTAGACCCGTTGTAGCATCCACAAATGAAGTGTCAAATGGGTCGTCACCATCTAATTCCTCTTCGTCTTCGTCGTCCAAGAAAAGGCTTCCAGTACGTCCGTGCTTTGTGTACGAGCGAACAGACACAGGCACTGACTGTTCAAACCCAAATTCTTTAGCAAGGTCAAATGGCACCTGTTCTTCTTGGACGTGACCTTCGTCCTGGGCTTTTCCAGGTGGATCGTCCCAGGAAGCGGCAAAGGTCTCTGCGCTGTTGCTGCTGATTCCTGCTACAAAATGAGAGAATAATTAACCCATGTCAACTCTCTCAATTCTCACATGCACAAGGAAGAAAAGTATAATGACCAGAGACGGGAGGTTGTCTGGCAACTGGAGGTGGCCTTGGTGGTGGCTTTGATGACTTCGGAGGAGGTGGTCTTGCGGGCTTCTGGCTCTGACCGTTGAACAGGTGCAGATCACCGGAATAAGGTTGGTCTTCGGATGCTGACTGCGGCACCAACTTCAGGTTCTGTCCCTTCTCGTCCACGGCACTCTCGGCTACTATTTTGGTCAGGTTCTCCTGGGTCTTCTTGACAGTGTCTGTGATGCGCTGGGTGAGTTGTCTAAACGCAGCCCACTCTTCCGAGTCCTGGTCTAGACGTTCCTCGTAAGGCACCCAACCTTCTGGAGCGCCCTCTGGTGCCGGTTGGCGGGGACCAAACAGGTTCGGGTCGAAATCATCATCGTCGGCGGCTAAACCTTTCTTGCTTTTTTTCTTCTTTTTGATAAAGTTCATCTCTCAACCTGCTGACCAACACCGAGAATAACACATCCATGCAACAAATTTTATCATTACACGCGCGATCCGACATTATCAATAGACACATGTTATTATTGCGATTACGTGACGCAAAATCCCAAGTGATCACTAACTATGTACCCTCTATCCTGCAATACAAATCGATGACCTCGATACGATCTATCACTCGCCAGTGTCTGAACAAACCTTATTATTTTTGCAGGCTAGCACGTGGTTAACGGGTAAAAGCAACCCCTAGTGGTGGGCTTCTCGGTACAATTTAAAACAATGCTGTGATGCCCGTATTTCCTATATAATTATTATTGTAATATAGATATTTAAATTAGTGACCTGCAACACCATCTAATGGCACAATTAAAGTAATGTGAAATATTTCTTATTTTAAACCAGTTTATTTGGAATATTCCCATGCAGTATAGCAGTATAGAGATATTATTTTTTTTTTAATTCTCATATATTCTGCAGATGGAAGTTTCCTCCTATGTCATTTTCTCCCAGAATCAAGCTCCAAAACCATCCAACCATATGTGAATTGCTGACATCATTTTCTCTATCGTAGCCTATTACACCAACTTAAAAAAACGCAAAAACATCATATTTTATACAAGAATATTTTTAAGATGAACATCTTTGTTATCCTATTGCATTTCGAATAATGTAGTTTTCTGATAATCGTAAAATCGCTACATACAAACCGATAATATTAAAATTTTAACTGCTTCAAGAAAAAATATTTGTTATATCCAGGTCTTTATAAATATATTTCCAGCATTATAAATTTACAAACAATTTGTTCTTATTTTCAACAATTATTAAAGGTGCAATTGGAAAGTCTATAAACATATTTCAGTTGGGCTCTGAATTGCGAATAATGTTAAATTATACTTTAATTTTAATAGTACATATTTTTCAGCTTCCCTATCCTGATATACTATTATAATATAAAACCATTCATTTTTCAAAGATAATTCTCGGTTTTGGATGTTGGTAGCTTGCATTGTTGGTATGCTGTATGCGAGTATACTCTTGATAAGGGAACAAACGTGACAGTGAAAATTCCGGAAATAATTTTTCCTTCATATTTACCACATAATCTATTTATCCTCCAAACATGCAATATTATAGAGTATAATAATCGCGCGTCTGTAGAACGTATTTCACCACCATAATTTACAAGAACAGATACGACATACGAGCACGATGCAAATCGAACTCTCTTTTATATTGGAATTTTAAAATTATAAAATATAAATGTCGCAGCTTCGACGTATCAGCGATTTTCTCGATCGTTTTCAGAATTGTACATCGATCGGCTAACAAATGTCTAATTATATACGCATAAATATGGATGATTTTCATTTTTTCTTCGCCATAATAAGCTTTATATTTGCGTTATGTTATTCGTGCGTCAGCAAGAATGTACACAAACAACCACCTAGTTGGCATTTTTCAACCAAGATGGTCTCTCGTGCATTGAGCAAACGCGTTTTCGCAAAGATATGCGGGGAAACATGGCGCAGCCCCTGACGCCATCCAAAACCTCTCTTCATTTCGTTTCATTTCAAATTATTTTTCACTCACCAAGCTTCCCTTCTCTCCTCAACGCAATCCGTTTGCGATCTAGACGGCATTCGTGGTCACGCTCATAATCGGCGATCGTTTCGAAAGAGATGCGTTTGCCGCATCCCGTTTCCTTCATTCGGTACGCGCTGTGTTGGGTTTTGCACAGCGATGAGCGTTGGTCGATGGAGCGGACACCGCAACCGCTACCGCACCTTCAATACAAAAAGCTTCAAGTTTTTGTGTTGTAATACAAAAAATTCTAATTTACCAATGAATCGAATTAAAAGTATTTGAGCAGTTATACGTGACAAATTACAAAAATATGTCCACTATATGCCATTTATTACCTTGCTAGCACACTACGGCCATGGGAGGACAAGTCCATTGCTCCTTCCGGGGGAAGTTCAATGTCGTCATCGGTGGCATATTTTTGATAGCGTGTCGATAAAGTAGTTTTGAGACTTTATGCTTGCTTTATGTACATTGAGTGCAAACAAATCAATCGATTTTAAATGGAAAACCGCACCGGGATTCATCTTGTGAAAACAGAAGCGGCCCCTGAAAAAGAAAATCGTAGCTTTACTGCACGGCACAATTGATTACACAGGGAAAGGGGAAAACACGATACAGATAAAACCAGCAATTATTATAACTAAAATAATACAAATGTTTGTACATGTTGCCATGTAGGGTGTAACTTTCAAATGATAAACACCATGTATATGGGTTGGTTGGCACTTTGATATCCTGGATACGTAAGAATTTCCCAGCGTTAATCTCATTACGGGGTTCAACGAAGACGAGAAATGACGACAGAACTCGACTTTTTCATAAACTCGAACGGAATTTGATACACCTCCAAATGTCAAGATCAAATTTATCCACATGCGGAGAATCTAAATTAAATTTAAATGAAAGGGACATTCAAACTGTGATTCAAAATGTCGGTAATCCACGGTTTGAGAAAGATCAATTCGATTGGCTGCGACATCGCTGACGTCACACTAGCTAACGCATCACCAATCACGTGACCTTCCTCCATATTCAATAGCGATTCGCTTCAAATATTTTAAACAGACGATTTTCATATTTTTCGAATATCTATATGCACACAAATCGCTAAAACATAAGTATTTTTATTGTTCTTTCACCCAGTTTCAGTGTTAAGGAACATCTAATCGGGTAAACTAGATCAAATACTCTATCACATTGAAGCCATGAATTAAAAACTTATAAAAACCCTATAATATAAAAAATTCCAATTAAAATAGAGAACAATTCACGAATTCTTAAAAAAAATTTGCAACAATAAAACAATACTTATTGGCAAGTGTACAAACGCAAAAACATGCATCTCCTGAGATTAGGAATAATAATGGCAAGAACATATAATTAATGCATGTCAACATTAAAGTTCATAATGAGACAAACATTTTTGCATGTAACAAATCTCAATAACCAAAAAACCATTCCTTCAACTTTGTTTCTTTCTCATCACTGCTATCACCGTACCACATCATTTAATTAAATACATCAAATTGCATGGTAACCCCTGATATAGAACCCCAAATGGGGAACATGGCAGTGGGGTCCACTGAACCAACTTAGCAAAACAAATGCTAGTTAATTGTACATCAATGTGCGAAACTTCAAATAAGCTAAACAAATACTGACATGTGTTATCATGTTTGTTAATTAAGCATCTCTAAAAGTTTGAACTGTAACCAATTAAGGTATATTATAGGGAAAGTGACTGTATTAAATCCCACTGTGTAACAAACTTAAATAATTATTTCTACATCTGAAAACAACATAAATCAGGTGTGAACACAAAGATGGTTAAGCTACGTACTTCACCAGAATAGGGGAAAATGTTATTATTTTTGAATTGTTTTCCTCCAAACTTGAAACAGTGCAATGGAAACACTATTTCAACAATATGAAAAAGAGTATACTGTAACTACTGAAACACCTTGTTAACTAATAGGCCTTGTTCGAGCAGCTTAATTCGTTGACCCAGTGCAGTGACATTTTCAACTGACCACCCGTTATTATGACATTGTAATCATAATAAGGTGCATGTTTCATCAATGTTCACTTGTGAATAAATTTGTGTGTACTACGTAGCACTACATTCAAGTTAGTAAGGTGCCAAAAAACTGACATCATTATGCACTAACCCCTAGCCGGCAAAATAACGATTCATATAGGTACTACATTAGAACAAAAAATGACTCGACTTTCACACTTAATAACAGTAAAACTTTCCATTTCTCTCTCTCTAGATCTCTCTACATCTTTTTCTCTATTTATCTTTATAATGACATAGAATACTTTTGTTGCCGGAAACTGCTGAAAACCAAATAAAGTTCTCTCTAAATATACTGATCAATGTAACATTCATATAAATATAAAAAATTCGATTCCAAACACTTTTCTGAACCAATTGCTACACTGGTTAGCAGAATAGTGAACCAGCCGCAAACTGAAAGACACCATAAACATTGGAAATATTGGAACAGAAAACACATCACAGGGATACTTCTCGTCAGCTGCTTTGTTACGCGATATAAGTGAGCTTCTTGTACTTCACCGACAAATCAATGTATATGATACATTATACAATCGATCTGGTATAATAACTCTAACTAGTCTAGTACGTACTTGAGACAAATGTTAATCATAACCACCAGTTTATGGGTACGTTGAGCTGGCGATCGATTAGCCAAGGAATAAGATGCTGGGGAAGATAGAAATGAACCTCCTTAAGGACTTTATCGGGAGAGGTGACATTCCCATTATAGACACGAAAGACAAAGAAACAATTAAACGAAGAACAAACGAACAACTTCCGCCACAAAAGACCAGACATTGTGGAAGATCAATTGTAGAGAATTCTAGCAGGCATTTTAAACTCTGGAAAAGTTGTTTCTACTAACTTTAGGCATAAGAAGTTGCACATTTTGCCACCAGGTCATATGGTAAACGCACACCAGCAAACCAAAACTATTGGTTTGTGAAATCCATCAGTTGATGACCATTGCTACAATAGTACCTGGTGGCAATAATTCCAACTACTTATATTAAAATTTAACAGCACCTGAGAAACGACTATTTCTTTTGGCTTCCATTGTATGTCGCCACGCTTGACGTAAAATTTACATGTTAAAAGCTTTTGGGTATTCACATTCAGTTGGGCTCTCGAAGGCCTCATCCGGAGTTGGCGGATTATTCGCAGACCAAGATGACCCGGAAGCACCCCAGTCAATTCCGTCACCACTGGAGCTTTTATCAACAGCTTCGAAGGCTATCCAGGCTTTTGAAACGGGTGGAGTATCCTCCGAAAAGCTCCACGCGGTACTATCAAAACTGGTGACTTCCTCGCCGCTAGTACTCCGTTGGCTTTCCTTCCGTCTCGACCTAGGGCTCTGGAGGCCCACTTCGCAAAACTCGTACCAGCTACGGAACGCGGCTTTCTTCGGGGTTCTCGGCTTACCGAACTTTGTGCCAAACTCCTCGGCGGGCAACACCACCTTTAGCTTGGTTGCCGGTGCCACTACTGCACCTTCTTGTGGAATGGTAGAAGTTGTTGAAGAAGAATGAGATTCAAACGAATCGGATTCCGAATGCATGAAGGTTAACGGAACTACCGTGTTGATGTATGCTTCGAGGGATGCTACGCTTAACGGAGCGGTACAACGAGGACGCTCTATGGGAATGGTCTTCGCATCTTCGATCCTCTGCAACCTCGCGCTTTGAAGTAACGGTGGTGATGGATCAAAACGAGGTGGGACTTCACCGCTAACATCCATGCCCACATCTTCGTTATCTGGAGAATCTTCGGCTAACAGGGTCTCCGCTTCGGCCTCGTCACCCTTGCCAGGTACCGTCTGCACTTCCAAGTCCGATTCTGATTCCGGTGATCCTTTGTCCTCGGAAGGTACAGCGGCCTCATCTATCACCACCCGTTCCTCGAGAACAGGGCTAAGAGTCGTTTCATCCACATCATCCAATGGCACTGGTTCAGTGGGAGATTCAGCCTCATCTATATCACCTTCCAAACTTTCTAACCCCTCAGTTGGTTTTGCACCATCATCCTCCTCCTCCACGAACCCTTTCGGAACTGCAACCACTTCTTCCCCCTTTTGTTCTGACTTGCGGTGGAAGAATGTAGACAAAACGCTTCCGCCGCTAGATGTCGCTACTTTAGCGTGCTGATTAAGAGCAGGAACATTGCTTCGGTGCTCCCCAACTTCTTTGGTAGTGCTAACATTGTCTTTGGCACCTTTGAAAAACGTTACAATATTATGAGAGCCTTTTTTCCTACTAGGAGACAACACAGGGTTCTGGGCCTCTTCTTTGTTCGGTCCGCTGCTAAATTTGAACAGTCCCGACAACGTGGCAGCGGTGCTCTTGCGAGGGGATTTTGGCGAAGGGATTGGGGATGTGGGACTACGTACATCCTGGTGTTCTCGAGGTTTGAACAAGGTCATCGTGAACAGCTTTCGAACGGACCTCGGCGAAGGAGTTCCCGCCCCTGTCCTAGAACCTTTCCCGGGGTCATCTTCCTCACCTTTCGTCTTCCGATCAGGTCCTTCACCGTTCGCATCATTCTTCCTGTTCTTCTTTTGGCCGAACAGAGGTGAGGTAAGAGGTGACAGAGGGCTTCGTCGTGCCCAGCTCCAACTTTTATCACTGTCAATTCGTTCCGGGGTAGGTGTAGTGGCGAGGCTGCCGCAAAGGCTGCCGCCAACACTCAACGGTGTGCTTGGAGTTTCCACGAGGACCCTTGGAGTGCTTGGGGTGGCATCTTCGTGGGACACGCCACCCGAATCTTCTTCATCTTGTCCAACCTTATAAATGGCAACAAATTTGGAATAATTCATCTGTTAATTACTGCCAAACAAGGGCAAGCTCCTTCATCAGCATTTAGTTTTTATTAATGCTAATGGAACAAATTGTCATGCAGATTTTTGTCATCTTGTTAGAACAGAACTACATATTACACTATGTTTTGAAGGACTAACACACAGATGTAAGTTACACCTACTATACTTTTCAGCAATAGCACATTCAATTGGACATGTTTGTGAAGATCCTGGGATTGTTTCATCTTAACATGATCTCATGCTACGTACTACAGTATAATACTAGTGAAAATACCATGTATTACCTGATTGTCCATGATGCACAAGGGAAAGTCATCATTGTCAGCTTCTTTTGGACTTTCCGGACTTTCAACTGCATCACTGAGGTCCTCGAAAGAAGCTAGAGGTGCTGGGCCAGCTCTGCGCTGCTTCGATGGGTAACTGCTACGCTTTCCGCCACTCACAGAAAGGGTTTCCATGTTGTTTGCTGATCCAAATCCTAACACCTTCTTCAGCTATTGTGCTATTTGTTGATGTGCTTTACACGCACAGTCTCCGTGTGCACACATTAAATCAGGTAGCATGTTTCACCAGCTTCACCCGCAAACATTTCTAAAATAAATAGAAGCAAACATTAATATAATTTAAGCCAACAATTAGCTCACATATAGTGCTATTAGTACAATAAAAATACAGAATTACATTTCATATAGCCTCATTTCCCGGCGAATGAAAATGCAGAATGTTGCAGTGCTTTGTATTGATTTTTGCCATCTACTGTATGTACTTCAAAACTGCTCTGTGTTTATCTCAAATGTCTGTTTAAGAATACACAAGGCACTACTATATAGCCAGATCTTCAATCGTATACTGTATCCTGTGCACTGAGATTATTCAGAAAGCAATGAACATGGTCGTATGACAAGTGGCACCTACTCATCATCAACATCATGATACGACTGATGCAATAAAGGAAATAGCAGTCAATGTTTCCTGCCCATGCAAGTAAGGAAACATAGCAGCAGGATATGTAAATTCAAATATCAGTGCCTGCTGCAATTGTCACTGCTTGCAATTAACTCTGAAAAGCACACTGAATATTTCCATATTCTTCTTCGATCGAATTTCCGAAAATAATCAACTTTTCCCACTGTTATTGAAATGTCAAATTTTAATTAACTCTACAGCTGACAATGAAATCATTCTGCATCCAACAAAAATTGTATCCTTAGCCTGGTTTCATCGATCTCAACAAATGACCCAATGAGTGGACGGATCGCGTCTGTGACGTCACACAGCAAATTCATTTTCCTCTCTGAATTTTATTATTTCATTGCTATAACATTCCCATCGCACATTTGCTACTCCACGGTCACTTAACCTAATTAGACACCTGGCTAGATACCCCATAATGTGGCATTCTGTAATAATTTTCGTATTATTATACGCAGATTCGTATTCGAGCCGATCGCTATCAAACCCAACTTGGAATATTCTCCGGGCCGGCAAACAAACGCTCATTATACCCAAATTACACTCTAATAAAGTCATCAACTAATTATAACATAACTTGGTATTACTGTAAAGCGGTCAATCCATTTATAACGGAAATATTACCTGTTTTTTGCGTTGGCGCGCCTTCAAACCACCGGCTTCACCGGTCAGACGCCATTTGCCATGATGCGCGTTCTAAATAATAAAGACTTCAACCGCAAGGGGGCGCTAGCAACAGTGCCAGTTCACATAATGTTGTCCATCAAAAGCTAATAAACTTTGCGTATAAATTCTGTAAATTTGTCCAATGAATGAATTTCATCGGGACTATTGGCCAGCTATATTCAATAATGAAATCCGGACAAAACTTTTCCAACTGCAATTCATCTAGCAAAGAAATGGATCAGATTTTATTACATTTTTACATATGTTGCGAACTTTGAAGTTAATTATTTAAATAAAAACCAAAATGAAACATGTTAAGTGTTGCTTATTCTAATGTGTTTGTTTCTTAGCATTACTCATATTATGTGATTATTCAATCTCCCCCAAACCATGCATGTATTAGAATTATATAAAAAAAATTACTTATTGTACCAAAAAAAGCCAATGTTCATTTCTGTGCGCAATTCCACCAAAATCACAAAATAAAACAAACAAACTGGTATATCACATTGCCACGAACAATATTTGAGCATGACAGGCAAAAATAAGTGACAAGAACATAGCATTGCATATTTTACACTTCATACCTCCCGTTTAACAGGTTTTCTCTTCCGTGTACTTTCCGCCCTTGGACTCTTATTCTCAGTGGAATTCTTTCTGTCATCTTCAATAATATCTTCCTCCTCTTCCTACATAAAATAATGCATATATGTAATCTATTCCAAGTCTATAATATAGATATACTATTAAAATAATACATTTATCGCATTGTCAGCTGTGCTGGTTTCAGACTTGCTACTGTCTTTTTTCTTGTCGATCGCAATGGGCTTTGGCGGGAAGATGCAGTCTATTACGCACACAAGCATCTGAAATGTAACCAAATCAAATATAGTATTGTTTACCTACTATTAATACTAAACAACTGGAAATAGAACTTACAATTCCTAAAAAGGCACCAACCAATACTGTTGCAATGGCAAATATAAGATATGATCCCCAATATGGCAACCCATATACATCCATAAATGTAGTGTGTATCGACTACAGTATAGTAAAACAAAATCAAGTCTTTTATATGTAAAACAGGTAAAACGTACAACTGAATGTTAAAACTTACCCTCAAAACCATGGACAACTTGAAAAAGTACGATACCAACGACATCCTGAAATTTATACACAACATTTTAGTGATGAAATAATTTGCATCAAGCAAGTGCCAGAGAAAACTTTCAGGCAGATCAAAACTCAAAGTTGCTTGACAGAATATCGAGTGCACTTAGGATTTTAGGAAGTATACATGGGCATGCAAAAGATAGATACATTGTGCGCATGGTCATGTTCTAGACCAAAAAACACTGTCAAAAATAAGTGCCACGTTACAAACGTTGCAGTTAGCACACAATTTGGCTTCACACGCACTGCATTGAATTTGGCGATTTCCAATTTGGAATCTCATCCAACCCGCTCCATTTCTTGTCCTCGATGAAACTTATTAATTCGTCCTTATCTCGGGAGCCTCTGTATTGCCTAAACTGGCCATCTTTGACGCTATACCAATAAACAACCACATGTATTAATATACTGTGCACAATCTAACACATTACCAATATCCTTCACATGTAATATCTTTTTATTCTAACGTTTCGATATGATATATTAAAGATTTTAAGTATAGTACATATTGGAAGGAACATGGTTCAAACAATTTACAGGAGCGAATAAATTTACTGAAAAATTGTTGGCAAAGCTGTGACCATGAATCTGCCACTGAGACCTGAAGGAAAAACATTTAAAGAGGTCATTCAAGATTCAATTGATTCAATATTCAATGCTCTATATATACAAATATTTTGAAAATTTAGAAACTGGTATACCTGGATTTGAAGTGACATCAATCTGGCCGACAGAGATTCCCAAATCATCGGCCCACGTGGCAAAATCTTCCCAAATAGGTTGTAAAGACTTGCAAGCAGGACACCAAGGGGCAAAACTGAACAGAATTCATTATCGTTGAACTCGTACACTAGCCACGCCTTCATCGTATATTTTTAGAAAACCAATAAATTCACTTACAACTCTACCATCCATTCGCCACCGTCAAGAATTTGGCTCCAGTTGTCTTCATTTAGCTGCACGAGACTAGATCGACAGTTTACAGGTAAAAAGACGCACAAAAGTATTAAAGACACACAACAAACCAAACACGCCATGATTGAAATGGAAATGCGGTCAAATCGATATGTATCGATAAATATCGATAAGTTCGTGGCGCGATTTTTGAACGAAGTATTGTGTACACGGCTGAATAAAACAACGGAAAAGGTTCATTGTCACGGCACTAATACGGTAGAAACATTTCAAATTAGTCGTGTGACTAATAAAATATGATTATCTGGTCTTATGCACCCATAATTTGACTCCGATGCGCTCCTGTATCATATTGTCATGGTTTAGGTTTAGTACTACAAACGGGCTACCAGGTGTCGCTCACGTCCCTGTGGTGAATGCATTGTCCCTATGCATTTTCCCTATGCATATAGCCCATTGTGCTGTTGGAAAGACCAATTATTTTAAAATAGAACTCAATCAGTCATATCGTCTAGTTAGCAATTGCGACAAACTTTCCATGAAGTATATTTTATTGTCATGTTTAAAATTTATATATTTTTTTGTCTTTATATTCACATATGTGACAGGAATAATTATATTATCAATCCAACATATGGCATATATATGTATCTCCCATTTTGTAAAAGACGAAACGGTTCCATAGTTAATAAAGTGTCACACAAAGGTTCCATCAATGAAGAAAGTTGGCACTGATATTCGAACACATGCAGTGTATTGCAACAAAGGTGAACTTGTAAAGATTTTCAACATTCCAAGCACAACAGTTTAATTCATAGCTGCATTGTCCTCTGAATTTTCCAACTCATAACTGAGTGTTATGTATACGTACAAGGAGGACCAATTAGGGTCACTTAATCTGTTGAGCAAGAAAATTAATTATAGCAGAAATTGATTTCAGGTTTACTTTAACGATGAATATCTAAATTAAACTCTTCTTCCATGGTCAGAAAATGGCAAGAAAAAAATATACGGTACGATAAACCGGAGATGTGAGCGCAGCTCATTGCAAGAAACGTAACAACTTTTTCACAATAAATCATTATTAACTTGTTCCTCCAAGCTCGTCTTCATATTGCTTTCTGAAACAGTCACCAACAGGGAAAAAGTCCCAACAGCGTTGTTGGTACATTTCCCATACGTAAGTTTCCTACGATACATAACACAATGTATAAATCCTAGAAATTACAAACACTTTGTACTAAAATGCTCAATTACCTGACCGGTGTACTCGGTATCTGGTTTATTGATTAGGTGCATCAAGAAGAACCTATAAAATGACCAATCATGTACATTAGAAGCTGGTATATCTACTTCATTGCATAGGATATGGGTAGAATATACAAATCCAACTGAAACATGTGCAAAATCATTGTAAAATGTAAAATGGACTCGCATGTAATTGGCAAGATTATGCTCCTTCTGGACATGAGTATCAAATCCATGTGGCACTTTGTCAAAGTAATCCTTTCCGATGCCACAGATGAAACAATTACTCTGCAAAGAATTTTTGTTTAAGTACTTGCACGACTTTCATTTACACATGAACAGTTTTACTTACTTCCATGTCTTCTTTAACACTTTCAAGCTGGTCTCTCAATTCACCAAAAGCATCAATGATCAAACCTGCAAGGATCGAATAGTCCGATTTTATGTTTATTCCACATTCATCTTATTTTTAATTCAAAAATTTAACTCACCCTGAATGATGGCCAATAATATGACGATAATGAAGAAGAAAAATGTGATATCAAATATTATGCGGTATAATTCGTAGTCATCGCCATCTGGAGGGTCAATCTCATCACCTGGCAAATTCAATATTCACATTTCAGTACAGTACACAACATTATGCCAACAGAATTCAATACATACCAATGCCACCACCAGCACGCACACCCTTATACAAATGAAACACAAAACACTGGAAGGAAAATAAAGCAGATGAGAAATTAGCAAGTTAAAATAAAAATTTACAAACAAAATGATTTGTATTTACCGTCAACATATCGTGACACTTTTGATCAACTTGATCTTCCTCTTCTTGGACGTAGAATTTGCGGAAGAAATTAAATGCAATCACGGTGTAAACGTAAACAATGATGATCAGCAGCATCACAGTCAAGACAAGCTGGAAAATAACCCAAGAGACATGTTAAATTCCTAACCTGTTCATGCATATATTCTCAGGATGAACATAAATTCAAACCTGTTTGCCATTGTGAGTTACAGATTGGATAATGGTTCTGAGGGTTTTGAAGCCGACAGCCACATCGAGAAGATGAGCCGCAAAGAAAAAGTAATTGAAATTGCCCAACACGGAAAACGAAAAGTAGAACAGAGTGTAGAGGAAAGACTGTTAACAAAGTTAGAATCCTATTAATTAACATGTTCCCTAAAGTCAGAGTTTTTACGTAAACTTTACATTGTCTGTCACGGTCACTCCAACTTTCCAAATCTGATATTTCCAATCGATTCCAGTGAAGCTGCAACACGTTCAATGTACGAGTATGATATCAAACAATCATTTGATTACATCAAGAAGCAATCCTGTTTACTTACAAACTAAAGATACCAGCGCCTTTTTCATCTTTTCCCAGCTGGAAAGATCCACTTTTTTCCATTCCCAACAGGTTATTGATGGCATCAAAATCATAAGTTTCGCTGTACTTTTGACGAACCTAATCAAATAATAAAGTTGCATATTCATTACTAGGTTTTATGCATAGCCATATGTAAAAAACTGATCAGTGCGGTGGTATACCTTAAATATATACTATGTAATTAATATAATGTTATCAACTTGCCTTTTTCTTCACAAATTTGTCCCAATAATTCACTGGAAAAGACCTGAAATTCAATGCAAATAAAAGTATTTCAGACACATATGTAACTGAAATCCATAATCATTATATGGATGTAGAACTATTAAAAAGGAAACTAATTTACTGAATTTTATTCCGTTGTAACCTAATTCACTTTAATAGTTTATATTAATTATTGATATTGGAAAGAAGTTATACAACAGACAATTCGCAAATTGAACTACCTTGTGCTGATTACTAATTTGTCCCAATGGCTTCTAAAATCATCTTCAGCTGGTTGTTCTGCAATCCAAAGTCCATCGAACTCCAACCTTCTTGCGATTTCTTTTTCCCTCTTAAAAAGGGCCAATGGGACCTTCGATCCAGGAACAGGATATTAATGTGAGATTCCCCAATTCCCCATATAGTATGTCAGTGCATAAAAGAATTGTACCTTCAGATGATAATACGCTACCAGCATTGAAAATGCACACAACGAATGGATAAGGGCAAATATTCTTATCATTGGCTCCAAGTAATACACTCTTTCCTCCATCGTTATCCATTCTTCTAAATCTTCAGCGTCACCATCATCATCTCCCCCAATTTCATCTGTTATATTTCCGTTCAGTGCTGAAATCTCTTCCTCAATGTTGTCTAGTGCATCTCCTACACCATTGCCATTTCCATTTTCTCCAACACCTGGAACATCATCCAAAGAGTATGTTGTGACCTAGAATAAATTACATTGAACAAGCTTCAGTAAAATGCAAGAATCAATTTCATCCATGTTACCAATATGTTACCTTGTAAAACAGAAGGATGAAGTTTATGCCAAAGGCCAGAACAAGAGCAACATATTTCAAGTTATAGAAATTCCTTGCCAAGAAACTCTATATGAGAATGAAAATGTTAAACCATTGAAAACTGTATAACAACATAAGGATTTAGTAAACGTACCACTATCTTTTTGGAAAATTCACTTGGATCCACATGGGGCATTGGAGGTGCTTCACCGGCAGGTTTTGCCATTGCTTCTGGAGCATTTGCTTTCACAACCTGCGTTGCTTGAAGTGCAGGTTTCACTTTTGAGGGTTCCTCCATGTGGCTGTAGTAATAATGTAATTCTAGTTACTGCAAATACTTGCATTTTTCATAGAAATACATATTGGAAGCATACGGAGGTTCAGGTGTTGAAGGGGCGTGAGGAAGACCATCTTTTTTACCATCGGAAACTCCTTCTTGACGATCAGTCTACAAAATCAAATATATATGAACATACCTACTACATATGGTATAGTTATCTTAAAAATTAGGCTACTCAATTATCACCATTGTTGTCGGTGCTGCACCTTCTGGAAGTTCACCATTGAGAAGCAGTTTTGTGGGAGCTCCATGCGGTAGATGATCTTCTTCAATGCTTCCTGGCCCACTGCTTCCTTCTTCCAGACTGGATTGTGGTGTTACTTCAACTGGAGTTAAATGTGGTGCTAAGTGATATCTGACAAAAGGTCATGTGCCTTAGTACAGCAATTACCACTGGTAGGACAAGCAAAAAGTAACCAACTTGATTTCTCCTCCTTCCTCTTCTCTAGTTATATCTAATCCAAAGGCATGTATTGGACCATTCATTTCTAACTCTCCACCAACAGGCATTTCTCCTAGTGCCAAACATTCCAGTGGTAACATTGGTAAGTCAATAGGTACTGGAGCACCACCCTTTAAGGCCCATTCCTTCTCATCAATTTTTTCAACATGTTGACCACCCATTAACAGCATGATGAATCTCAGTAATGTCCTAAGAATTACCAAACCCAATATTAATATACTAGAACAGCACAGTAACAATATACTTTCAATTATCTACATAATTTTTTACAAAGGTTTTCCCATGTTAACCAAATAAAGATAACCTACCTGACAACAAAATATCCAGTCCAGCTACTGTACAGGACACTGTATATAAGCAACCGGAAGAACCCAACAATGAGCTCCAAATAAGTGAGTTCCTTCAATTCTCCAAATTTCTTCTTGATGTTTGCTGGAGTTAAATGTGACAGCATGATGCCCATGCCGATTTTCATAGCACGATAAGCTTCTTTTATGGGTTCCAAAGCCGATCTAAAACATACATCTGTTACCATTATACTTTCTAAAAACAGTAAACATAATAAGTCATTTACGGTTTCTTTTCTTCGGGTACGCTGTATTTATAAGCAGCAGCTCTTGCAGCTGCTCTATCTTCTTCTTCTTCCGCAGAAATGCTACTGGCATGTTGCATCTGTAAATGCACAAAAATATACAACTTAGAATTGTGGGAGATGTGGGAGAAACACAAAACAATTTAATACTAACCTCAAATATTGCATCTTCACAGAAGTTGACAAAAGCTTCCAATTTTCCTTTTTCTCCACCTTCAGTCACAATGCTGTAGAAAAATGCTCGTTTGGATTCCTGAAATAAAGATCATAAAATGAATTGTAATCTATCAAATACGCTGCATAGTATATCCTAGCATTTTTATTCAATATGAATGACCTTGATCTGTGGCTTTTCCCACTGCTCAATATTGGATTCTTTAATTTCAAAATATATCCTTTCTATACGTTTGCTTCCACCCAAGATCTCAATCCTTCCCAGAAAAGGTTCAAAATAGTTGAGAACACTTCCTGCAGTTTCCAAGAACCTTGCAAGCCTACATAACCACCGATTAAGTAATACCACTCTAGAAAAATCGTAAAATGTATTACAATCTACTAATAAAACAGGAAATCAACCTGGGATCATTGGGCATATGTTCTGACAAGTTTGTCAGCAGTACTGCAAGATTAAATCCTGAAAAGGAAGAATGTACAGTCAATGTGAATACATTTTAAGTTATTGTTAGGCAATAAAGATATAATAAGAAACCAACATACCTATGTCCTTCGCTGGATTATGATACCGTTCAGTGAATTCAATGTAATCAATTTTACCATCGTGATTAGTATCACAGCATTGCATCAGGTACTGTATCTCATCTCTTTTGCAATTAAACAGAAATACGACATTAGTATAAAAGTCAATTAAATTGCAGAATGTAGTACATATAAACATTACTTACGCAGTGTACGTTTTCTGCTGCTCCATTGCTTTTTGGAAATCACGAGGTGTAATCCAACCATCCTTATTTACATCCATTTCCTGTGAAAGTTATGTAAGACAGTATGTTAGGAATAATGTCATGAATTTGATTCAAAATGCGAATCAGCAATGAAAGCACAAAATGCAAGTTTATAGTAAGAAATAATATAGTTGCCACTCAAGATTTTGCACATTCATTGCCAATACCGATAAAATTCGTTAAAAATTGTTATGTAAAAAAGCAACAGAACCACAAAGGGGAAAGCGATTTTGCAAAAATGCTAGCCAAACAGCTGCTTATCATGTAAATAATTCACAGCAAACTAATCCAACACTACTGACTTACTTATTGCCTTCAATAACATAATTCAGAGTTTGGAGATCAACTTCATCATGATGTTAAAATGGCTGGGCCACATACATTACTGATTTTTCACAGCCTCACCTGGAAACTGGTCGAGGATGTTAAAACCTTGAGTTTCAGGAACATGTCAAAGAAGCGCAGGATCATCTGAAGATCGAGTGCATTTTGGGGCAAAGCAAAGATAGGAAAAGAAATGGCAAAAGCAGGTATATGTACATGAGCAAAATCTCATTTAAAAAAACTCGGTGAATGACATGTAACACATAAAACTCGCTGGCATATCATGCTAGCTAGCAACAATGCAACAGAGGAGCAGAACAGAACAAATCTGTTAGTTTTCTTAACAGGTAAGTGAGGGAACCCTTTTATGAACCCCTACCCTGAAACCTGGAGATGTAGTCAAAGCCTTCAACTTCAGGAACAAGTTGAAGAAACGTAAGATGATCTGAGAAAAATTGTCCAAAATTTGTCATCAATAAAAAGTGTCTTTTTTCCCATTTGAAAAAAGCTGCCAAACTCACACAATGGAACACATATTTTGAAAAATCTCCAAATCAATACAATAAAATTAGCTGCTATATATGTTCTATCAATTAAATAATAAATATGCCGCAATATCATACGAGGATGATCAAAAAGTTCCAGGACAAAATTTATCTCTTAACAGGTACTGCAACCTGCTGGGAAACAAAATCAGTCCAAGAATCTTACAATCGCATCCCTTATTATTACATTCAAGGAAAGTTAAATGCATGCATTATTAGATTTTTAGATTTTAAGAAAAGACGTCACAAGATGAAATGGTATACAACACCCTATAGAAGATGAGCAATGAATGAAATGTATAAAATAATTTTCCACTAGCGAATTTATAAAATATCAACTGTAATGTAATACCAGTAATACTTGTGTTACACCTTACCTCGACATTTGAAGCAGATTCAACGAGAGTATCCACCATTTGTTTACCAATAGTACCATTCATTACATTTCCTATTGCAAGAAATAAATACTGAACATTAGCAAGATATTGATCAGAATAAAGGATTCAAATTTTCTGTTGTACCTTCTAGCATGGACAGCATCATGATCACCATTTCTTTCTGCAGGTTTAGTAATTCTTTTAACAAATCAACTTGGCTTGAATGCTATAAAAAATGCCATTTCAAGAAAGGCTTTCCACAAAGTTCATCCATCAGCAAAAATACCTTGGATAATTTGTCCTGCATATGAGCAAATAAGAATAGGAATCCACCAACAGCATCCCAAAGTCGACTGTGAGCAAGAGCTTGTTGGTTCAAAGTGCAAGGACCCTTGATAATTCAAGACACCAACGTCAATAATAGCACTTAAAATATTCAAAATCAACTTCATGTCTTACTTGTATAAATTCCGTCAATGTATTAAAGACTTGTTTTGCTACATCAATAGCCTTGAAGAAGTTGTTCTTCCCCTGAAATTATCAATATTTGTAGCATGTACATGAAACTAGTATTACTGAAGAAAAAAAGCTACAGGCAAAAACTCACAGATTGATCAATCACTTCTTTGCTCGAATAATGCCAATAAAAATCCATTATGGATTCCTGATTATTAAAAAAATTGATTCAATTCAATTACTTTCCAAATGGGATGGTCTCAATGGCTACACATACCTGTAACCTTAACAAGTAGTCAACAGTGCAGATGACCACGTTAACAGTTGTTGTATTCCCAGCTTGCGTACGCAAGTAATTTTGGAATTCTAAACGTGTGCAACAGGAGAAAAAGTTAGTACATATTTCAGAACAAAGACAATGCAGTGACAAATAGTATATTTAACCTAAATTGTGGCCTTCACAAAGCAATTGCAGCATTCGGAACAAAGTGCACGTGAATTCAGCATCGTGCATATTTTTCTCTCCAGCCGCACCATCTGATCCAACTCCAAGACCTTCTGCTTTCATGTTCCTCTCGAAAGCATCCAGGTCCAGAACACTGGTATTATTTTAGCAAAAGTGTAACGAACAGCAAGGTGCATATATACAAATATAAGATATATATTGCATGGCTTGCATTACATCAATGGGGAAATTAATGCAAACCAAACAGTATTTTCTATAGGCATAATTTATAAATGCCTGCATGAGTTCATGAGTCCAGCAACAGAAGTAAAGAAGCCGACATCCTTTTTCTCCCTGAGATGATGCAACATTTTCTGCCAAAGTAGCGCAAATATATTAAATGCAAATTACTCTGTTAATATTATATGATATTCAATAGAAAGAAATACCGCTTGAACAACAGTGTTACCGCCTCTCAAGATGGAAATTCCTAGTTGTAATGTGTTCATAACCATAGGACTTTGAACTCCTGGGAAACGAGCAATAATGATAATCATCAATGCACATTACAATTTAACTAATCTGTAAAGAGATAAACAAACCTTTGCATGCGCTAATATGAAGAAGCACCATTTCTGCCACAATTCTATCCGCCAACCGAGCTTGTTCAAACAACAACTTTTGTTTTTCCATTTCTTGTTCCTACAAGTACACAGAGTGGTCAACATTAAAATGCAATGGTAACAAAATTCAGTACGAGTCCCAACCTTTCTTTTCAAAGTCCTCTTACAATGCATTTCAAAATAGTCATAGTGTAACAATACATTTCCTAATCAAATTATCACTAGTAGCACTCTCTTACATGGATAGATGTTCCTTGATCATCTTCTTCTCCTTCCTCATCTTCTTCTTCATCACTTCCACTGCAACTCTTCAAAAACAAATCAATGCAATATGTTACAACCAGCAGAGTACAGTTTGTCATTCCTTATGTTCTTACTCGACTCATGATGTCCGCATAAGCCATGTACAAAGCATCTTCTTGTAGAGCACCACTGTTAACACAATGAACACATTACAAACCGTAGAAATTACAATAATTCAGGGCTATGAATTCACCTGTGTTCTGTTGTTGCATTTCTGCAGAAACAAGTCACCAACTGCAATAACTGGTCCGACTTCCCACCTTCTTCTTCTGCCTCTTTATTTTTGCGTTCAGCTTCCTCAAATGATTGCTGCACATCCATAAATTGCAACACTTATATTTCTTATACAAATGCATAATTAACCAGTCATGCATTGAAATTGTCTTCATCATATACCGTTAGATCTTCTATAAGAACCTCCTGTCCAGTGTTTTCATCACTCAGCCAAAAATCCTTGTATGTGCGCAGGAATATATTAATTGCACGATGCCTAGATATAAAGAAGAGTGATCACGTTTTTGAATTAAAAATACACTAGCAATTTGAGCATATGCATTGGAGTTAATATACAGTAACTAGATAAGGTACACAAGTGAAAACTTTCATGTTACAGGCAAATTTTGCATTATTTACATACATCTATCTATATTTACACAGGACAAAAACAGAATTGGGACCAAAGAACATACATTTGCACATTACAAAACAGATTGTATTACATGTAAGACTTGAATGTTAGTATAGATTTAGTTATTGCACCCCATAAAATGGCATCAATGAATATGTCATGCTAATAAGATAAATAAGCGTCACAAATTAGTTACCTGTGCAGAGTATAAAGGGGTTTGCTTCTTAGGCATGCAAGGACAGCACGTTTCCGAGGAGTTGATAACAGTTTTTTCCATGCAGATTTCGTTTTTTGAGGATTATGAGCCTACACGGGCAAGTTAGACATGAAATAATTATATCAAACCACAGGATTTACCTTAAGAAAAATCTTCTCAAGTTGAATGCACACAAATGCAGGAAACTACTTAGCATAAAACGTTTACTTCCAGGATAAGGTCTCACATTAATTGAGGAAAGCATCTACAAAATTATTCTGAACACGATTGTTTGTTAGTAACAGGCTGTGTTGGAGTAATAATGAGGGACTTCAATGCAGAGAAGTCAGAAATTTACCAACCTACAGCCCATTTTTTGTCTGTTCCAGGTAAAACTTAATTGCAAGCTAAGATGCTTGTGATTATTATATTTCTAGTTCATTCTTGTTCTTTAATTGAAGGTGGATTAATGCTACCCTGAAGATGTAGCTGAAACATGCTGTTCTATTAAATTAGATATCATTTGGATAAAAGTTGGCAAAATTATTGATTTCTCTACAGCAGTGTTTTGTTATTGTGACAGGTTCTAATCTGTTGTGCAGTACAAGGGTACAAGTAGGGACACAGCGTTAGTTTCAGGATGTGGGCCTTAAGAGTTGCAATTACCGCGGTAAACTGTGTAGTGAAGTTTGGCGAAAGCAAGCAATGACTGCTCTTTTTCGTTGTGTGGAAACGATGTTGCGGCCAGCACCTTTCAATTGACCTTGTGGATGATCGATCTGAACATTTAATTTTAACACCCTCAATTATCACCTCCTGTCAGATTTGTGTACAACGCTGGAAGACTGATTAGAACATTATAACCACATCACACCAGCAATCCTCCCATTTGACAAATTCATTGTTGTAATAAGGAATATGTATTATATATACTATAAGGTGCAACACAACTTCAAATACTTGAATAAAACACAATACATACCACATGTAGCCCATACAGAACATTAGCCATGCCGATTATCCGCTCCACAAGTTGATCCAGGGACACACCAACTGCCACAGCCCTCTTGGAACCCAATTTGCTGTATAATTGATGTTGCCAACTCATTGCATCATCAGGATCAATCTTATCTGGCAAAGTGAGTTGATTTTTCACGTATTCTGCGATTTCCAGTTCATTGTCTTTCTGATAAATGGAAATTGTACAATGAATATTCATTCATTCCTTGGAAAGTGAAACCATAAACAGTGCATTCATACTTTCAAGTATTTCTCTTTCGCATGCTGAACCAACTCTTGTTCACGTCCTGCAAACAGATTCAGTCCAACTGGCAGCAGTCTTTTCAGACATGCCACCATAAGACTGGCAGCAGCTTCTTTCTCCTTATCACGCTTCTTATCTCGGTCTCTTTTCTTTTTCTTCTGACTGGAACCAGTTGTGACTTGGGTGTCCTGCACAACTGGCATCCTCCGGCTTGACGAAGGCATTATGAGTGTCATATTATCTATCTCGTGCTGCGCTATGAAATTCTGCTCCTCGCGTCGGAAATACTATTTTAAAATTAAACAATATCTCATATTACTCTAAAAATTTGACAATCATCAATGTTGACAAGCATAACACACTACATAATGATAAAACCTGAGACAATGACCAAAGATTAAATATTTCGGCCACATGCTTGTAAAGCTCTTCGGCTTCACTGGTATTGTGCTTCAGCCAATGAGCTCTGTAATATTAATTCAACAAACTGTTAAACTTTCAAGTTTAATATTTCAATAGATAAGTTTTACCTTTGTAAATCCACATATTTGATGAGCAGTGGATAAAATGCGTAAATATCACGGACCAAGAGCAACCATTCCTAAACAAGACATATTCATGAGAGCACCATAACTAGAAATAATATGATGTTTTCCTTAATGGAGTTTCAAAATCACCTCTTGTAACTGGCTTTCAACCTGGGAAGTATCTTCGGTGGTCGACTTCAAAAACCCTCGCAATGACTCTTCTTTATGGAAAGTTGCCTCAACACGTTGTCGCACCTTTGTAGTCAATGGTAACACTGGATCTATGAGCAGCTCTTCGTAGGCATTAACGATTATTTGTTGAGTAAATGCTGAAAATGTAATACCATTATCAAACTCGATAATGTAAAATCAACTGTGCATTAAAACTAAAAGATTGGAATTATCTTTACAAGCTATCCTGGTCATCCAAGGAGCATGCTCCAGTCCCACATTGTTCTTTATTAGGATTATCACATTTTTCAAGACACTGTTCATGTGAGCACTTGTTACCATTGTAACATGGGATCTGAAGACATAAAGAACATATTTAACTGTCATTTCAGATATACACCTGCAAGTATGCCTTACCCAGTAGTGGGATTGACATTATCTGGCCCCTGACCCCACCAAAAAGGCAGATAGCTACACAGCATAGGTAGTTCTATGTCAATCACATGAGGAGCTTCGGAATATAATCCTCCTGTTGTGGCAAATTTCTCCACTTCTGACATCAAATCTTCAAGAGTTGGGAGACTCTCTTCCATTCGAGACATGACATCTGCATTATTAATAACAATATATACATATAAATCATCTAAAACTCGTCTACTTCAAACATAAAACTCCCAAATGTCATATACAATGGAGAGCAAAATCAGAGACATAAGAGAATATTCTAATTTAGTGATCCCAGCACCTTGTGCTTCCAGTGAATGCTCCTGAAGGCGTCCATGAATTGAATGCGGGTTATGTTTGTTCAAATGTGGCTCCAGGAAAGCAACAGGAAACGTACTGGCTAATGCACCTAGACAAGTGCCCAGTGCTGGCCGATGTCTAGAAATGAAAAATCGAAACCACGCAGTTGAAATGGCCAACTTACTTGTAAATTTCTGAATAGAAAACAGAACAGAAACCAACCTCTCAATCTCAGTTTTGATGAATTTTCTGAAAATAAAATAATAAACCGTGCAAAATCAAATGAAAATATGAAAATAACAAAACATTTGACTAATTAGCAGCTCGGGAAATGTGAACAAAGGATGAAATAATAACAGTATATGGTCGACACAAGGTCTGTAACAGATGAGTTTACCTCTCGCCAACTAATTCTCTGTCCGTTCCCAAAATGAAAAGGCTGTTCAGACCTTTGTAAGATGCAACTTGTATATCGTCCACTGTTCAACGCACCAAATCAAAGTTTAAAATATGTTTAGCATACAATCTAATTCAATTGATATTCCAACAAAATAGTCACTATATAGCTTACACAAGAGATCACCACCAAATTCACACGTTGCTAAATGATCATACATAGCAGTAAGCACAGGTAGAAGGACCATCTGCACATAGTTCAATGAGGAAGATGTCTTCATGGTTGTACCACGAGTGTGATTATATCGCCCAATCTTCAGGTTGGAAACAGTTTGGGCAAGGTCTTCAGCGCAATTGTTGAAGAAGGTGAGCATTGATGTTCGTACAAATTCTGGGCAACTTTTCACGATTGACCTAAGATGAGACACATCATGCAATCAATTAAAAACATTTATTATTAATTTATTATAATTTAATTAGGCCGGGATATTTAAATAATACCGCCGTACTTTGCATCAAAAGCCCGCACCAACACTTGAAGACATCTCACGGTGATCCGAGCATCATTTCCAAATGCACTGATCTTCGCACGCAACAACGCAGCTAATTTGCAAAACAAGCTGCAAAAGCAGAAATGTTATGTTAAGGTACTTACTTATTCATAGCATGATATGAAAAAGTCAATCAATCTTACCTGGCAACCATTTCCTTTTCTTTCAGCGAAGCAGCTCCTGTTGCTGAGGTGGCTGTTGCGATAGCAATGAAGTAATTTCGATGAGTAGAAAAATATTTTTCCATCAGCGGAAGAACAACCTGGCAAACTTCACGTTAGTACAACTATATTTCACTTAAAGTATAAGTCATAGTTGGTGATCGAAACCTTGCTGAAGAACTTGACATCTCTGGTAGAAGTTTTAAAGCTTGTACGGCGACTGTGTGTGCTGCTTGGCTTTAGTAGTTTCATATTCAATGCAGCCACATCCAGATATTGCAATAATTTTTCCAACAGACTGTAGGCAAATCTTCGCTCGGTGTTCCCCACAACTGCATTTTCCTCTTCTGCTGTTGGGGCTTTCGTTGTTCTAATTTTGTAAATTTATAAAGACATAAATTACTGCTATTGAAATTGATAAGTTATAAATTCTAACTGTAGATCACCTATGAACTTTGTAACCAGTGTATTGGAGATATTTCAAGAGCTCTTGGCAACGTTCTCTGTTTTTGCGTTTCTCTTTATCAGTCAAAAGATCATATGGAACAAGTTCTGGATGAATTCCACCTCCTGTTTAACAAGTAGGAATAAGCATGAACATTAAAGATAAAATGACGGCGAAGTTAATAAAATGAAAAGGTACATTCCTACAACATCTTGCTCGTCTTTTTTCTTTTTGGCCCATATGTCGTGTGCATTCTCTGATAATCGTTCAGCCATATTTTGCATTTCCCTGCTTAGGGTAAGGTTGGACATATCAACAGGTCGTGGGTGATAACCATGTGTGGTTCCTTCAGGCTTCATATTTCAGACAATAAAAAACAGTATAAGATAGAGTGAAATGAAGGCAATGAAATGAAAATGATTCGGTTACATCATAGTCTATAAACTTATACATAGATACAAATGTCATAATGTGTTGAATACATTTTAGGACAATATTTACCAAACTTGTTTTAGATGTCCTACGCTTCATCTGAGGTCCAACATTGCGACTCGCATCTGCTTCGGCTTGTTCAATGCTCCAATTCAAGGCCAACAATGCTTTCAATGAGTCACGGATTGGATCTTTATAACGGTCCTTTTCCTAATAAACCAGTCCCATTATTAGAAACACTAGATGAATCCACATATTAAACTACAAGTAAAAATCCATGCAAACCCAATCGCTAAGTAGATGATAAGGCTTCAATCTTGGATGAGATTTTCTTTCATCTGACCAAAAATCCCCATGTGACCATCCATTTTCAAACTAAATAACCCATATCAAGCAACATTAGCGTATATTATAAGCTTCAATAACATTCTTACACTATAATCATAAAATTAGCATACCTTACGGCTGGCCCATGCGTCATGGTAATGTTCACAAAATTTGCCGATGAGATTCATCAGATCAGGGTTCAACTGAATTCTAAACAGAAAAGCATATTAGAAACTAGGCATTCCATAAGTTGCATAGTGTTATGTGCACCTCTTACCCATTGGTATTAACTGGTTGGGGATTGTAAGGGCCTTCGGCTGATGTAGGTTGTTTATACCACTCATCTTCGTGACTAGTTGTAAGTGAATAATCTGGAGGAAGTGCACATCCAATAGCTGTTAGACAAGGCAAAGCCTTTCCAAACAGTTCAGGATCATATTCCTAATATGGTCGAAATGAAAGCATTAAAATGTCTAAGATATGAGAAAGATCAAGGGAAGACCTGTTAATTCAAACAAGTAATTAAAAGGCAAATACCATTTTGGCCAAAGAATCAAATATGTTCGTAAACAACATCATAGTGAGTCTTTTTTCTTCTTCACTGGCCGATCCATATGCTCCTTGACCACCGACTGACCCATAATAGCGTCCACAACGCTCAAAATGTAAGGTCAGCAGCTAAAGCATAATAAAAATTTACAAAGTTACAAATCGTTGAATGTTTAAATGAGAAAGATTGCATACTACAACTAAAGTGAACTTGTCTCCAAACAATGAAAATACGCAATACTGTAAGTTAGCACTCTTTCTATTAGCCGAGGTCACGTACAATACAGAATACAATGTGGAACATAGCAATGCAGCTTTCAAGATTAGCCAATGATAGCAATTCAGATGGCAATACATGTACAATACTGAGTAAATAGCAACTACGTTGTACCTTCAGCCTGGACTACGTAGTGAGATTGCATGAAATGAAAGGCACACGCTCAAAAATCTTATACAAATGCAAACTAATGCAATTTGGGACTTGGAAAAGCAAATTATTTCATGTTCAGTGAAATGTGTTAAGCCAGAAGTGAATATTGTTTCTACAAATATAGTAATATAAATGACAATACATTCAAGGATTAATTACAGTCAGAAGTACATAGCATACTTGACAGATTTCACTGCGCATGATACAGAATAAATTCATACTGTACCCGCAAGGCCACTGTTGTATATTCTGTTAAAGCAGATACATCAACAGTGAGCTTTCTCAGCAATCGCAGCAACATGCTTGGCTGCATTTCCCTGTTTTCCATATAATCAATAGTAATTAGAACCAATATTTATATCACACAGGCTTTGCATATGATAATAAAACTACCTTGTAAGTGCTACGAGAAAATCCGAGACTGCTTCTCGCTGACCTTTAGTGAGTAACTTGCATTTCGAGAGGCGATAAACAGTGTGAAGAGTTGCATCCAGCAGATTAGAATAATCCTCAGCATCAGCAAAAAACCGACAGTTTTTTATCAGCAGTGGCAAAATAGAATTTCCTATGTATCGGTTTAGTGCTAATGCCATGTCACTTTCAACTCCTTCTGGCTGCAGAGATCGATGCAAAATATATTTACTATCATCTCAACTAACACATAAACAATAGGTTTTTACCTTCTCTAACATAGTTGCCGCCCTAAGATCAGGCAAAAATGCATCTTCCAGTAATCTTAGAAATATATCTCTATCTTCAATGCCATAGACTCGTTCCAAGAAAAGAACGACAGATTGTTTGTGTGAAGGGATTAATCCCGGGGGAAGATCAGTCTTTGCTTGTCCTTCGTTAAAATATTAATGTCAAGCACAATTTTTTGCTATTAATGCAATACATGAAGACGCTCAAAATATCTTACCATCATCTCCCCCTTGAAGAATATTCTGCAAGCTGAAATGAACACTTAAAACTCCTTCCAAATCCTCCAAAGGCACTAATGACCGCAAAATAGCCCTTGCACGCAACGATTCATTCTTTCCCTATCAGCGTTAACATGGTCAGACATTATAGTTTCTATATTTGTTATGAATTTGGGCATACCTGAGCAATAGTTGCAGCATCGGGTGCGCATCTTCCAAGCAGATCAACAAGAACACAATAAAAGTTGAGGATAGCAGAGCCCATGTCAATGTAGTCCTCATCATCGCTGGATGTTGGCAATGGATGATCACATGGGATACCAGCAGATTCAGCCTCTGCTTGGTTACGTTTATAGTGAGCCACTCGCTCAGACATCTTGTTGGCTTCTACGATGGCGCAGAGAAGACCTTCGCCTTCACCTCGAAGTGCAGGACCCAGACATTCAGGTCGACGAATCAGTAATCGGATGACGAGATTTGCATTTTCTTCCACACTCTCACCTGAAGACAAATTTCATGTATTACAAAAGTATTACATGCTCTAACCGGTATACTATATAGAAATGAATGTACCATTCACCCAGACGCAGAAGCGTAAGAAATCCAAGTATCGTTCTCCTTCAACAGGATCCCAGCCAATATCTGGATAACCTTTTTCCAGAAGCTCTTGGTTCGACTGAAGACCACACCGAGATAAATAAATAGCTATCTTTTCCAAGTAATGTTCTCGGAGGGCCAGAGCCAATTCATTGTTGTCCATCACTGAGGAATACGCCACATCCAATGGCGTGGAGCCGCGAAGAGACGGACGTGCTATACAAAAATGTATTTGTTAGTTTCACACTATATTAATGGCAACAGCCAAAAACAAGTTTCCTTTACCGAGTAAGATGTTGCTGTTGTCAATCAAGAAAATGAGATGATCAAACATTGCCTTTTGATTTCTCTGACTACTTCTGCAGAAATAGCACAAGAATCTGCAGCATGCCACAACCATTTCATGTGAAGTGTCCTAAAAAGGGATTTGAGGAAGGAGGAACAAACATAATCTGTAATCACATTTCCATATAATGTAGAAATGGCATAAATTACCTTTTCTTTGACTTCTTCTGATCCTGAACTTGTCACAACTTGATCCGACTGAGCTTGTGCATGACGACCTAAAGTATTCATCATGATGTCCATGACATTCTCATGAACCCTTAGCACTCTAATAAGGTCAGGATGCTGGAAAAATACTTTGTTGTTCACAAGAGCCCTATAAATGTAGTATAAACACATAGTGTTACTCAGGTGTTCCGAAACCAATGCAATCCTTCTTTATTCTATCATAATGTGATTTGACTATAGCAAAACTCACCATAAACTATCTCGCATCAATTCTTCCTCTTCTTGCCCCATCTGAACAGGTAGTAGTGCTCTCACTCGGCCAAGGTATGTCAAGAGATACTCGATGTCACTCCGAGTTCTGCTAGAGATAACATACGCTTTCTCCACCGATCGCATGAGCTGCATTTAAAATAGTTAAGGATTTATTATGTGATCTTGTTTCAGCATTTCAAAATTGAAGTTTACCTCTCCAACTCCATCATATTGACGAAGAAGTAAGCCAAACATTTCTCGAACCAAGGTATTGCTTTCAATAACGGTCTCCTCAGCCCACTTAACGATCGTGGAGATGAGAGCCTTGCGGAAAGCAGCTGCAACAAAAACATACTACGTTAAGATAAAATGCATCTTATGCTGCGACGATGCACATCTGCAGAACCATAAATTGAAAATGGTACCTTCTGGAGGCTGTTTCTCTTCATTTCCATCTGATGAATTTTGTTGATCCTTCTTCACCAATTTCATTATTTTCGAAAATGGAACAGCCCATTTCATCGCCATTGAATCTTTTGGCTCATCTAATGCTGCGTCTTCATCACCTTGACTCACACTAATTTTCCCTATAAGGCCATCGTGGAAAGATTTCAATCTTTCCCGGAGGTCATCATTGCATGGGCAATTGTCCGACTGCTCCTCTTCGACGTTCTTGAAAGACAAGATGGCGTTCATCTGGATTTGTAATAATGAAGAATTTTAACATCTTTTCAATATATGCCAATGCAGCTACTTCATTCAGCTATACAAGTGTCCTTACTTGTTCCTTGGGTGGACATCGAAATTCGCGAGTTTTCTTTGCTGCAACAGCCGAAGGAAGATCAGATTGTTTGATTTCAATGTAGCGTCGCAATTGATCCTGCAAATTGGATTACATTCATAACATATTCACATACTTGTATCGTTAATAACTCGCCAATTGAGTTTATACCGTTTGAATTTCAGAAACGTAGTCACTGGAGAATGACACTATGTACTCGACACGATGCCGGAGTTGGAGGTCCAACAAATGGTGTAGCAAATAGCACATCTGAAGCTTAACACCTTCATCTAAATGCATGTGTAGCAAACCTTTCCGTCCGTTGTCAGGATCTGACAGAGCAAGACGTAATAATTATACCATTGATCCACCCTGCATAGATTTCTTTTAATAAAAGCACACAAACCTCCTTGGAAATTTTCATCAAACGTTGCAGGATCAATCAAGATTAGGATTCTTTCAAGGTCAATGTCTTCAATATGTCCAATCAACAACAGCTTGTCGACTAACTTGATCAGCGGCCTGTGTAACGTCAAATGCAAAAATCATTAAACTGATTATCACTTCCCGAGCAGAAGTGGCTTGAATTTTACAACGCAATGCGTGACGAACACAAAGAGGTTCTCGTTGCTTCCTCCAATTGGATCACGGTTATGCAAAGTTCCAATACGAACTGCTTCATCCAACGCAAACATCACAAACTGTTTCAGGATATCCACTGGGAAGAATGGACTGCTTAAATCCTTGATCCCTTCTATTTTGTCCCTATTCATATACAACACATTCCTATTCATCAGTATATAGTGAAGTAAACTTTCTGTTACTATACTACAGTGTTAGGCCATTTAGCCATGCGTTAAAGATGAACTGCAATTGAACTTACTGTGTGTCGGTCATGGTCATTTGTGGCCGAATGGAAACGCTGTCAAGGACTTTAAGACTGTGTGCCATGGCAGGATCCTCGTACAAGGCCTTAATCTCCGAGCCCAATGGAATTATGTACTCATTCTGTGTTAGCATTCTGTAAAACAGAAGTAATCATTTTATTTCATGGGCCTTTCGCGTATCATCAAAAATATAGCCATTGTCTTAATTCAAACAAATACCTAGAATAAGCTTGTGCTTCAAGATGAATGGCAATGAGGATATCATAGAAGCCTGTTCTAAGAGGACCAGACATGTACTCTGACTGAATGGCGTACATCAGTTGTTTCTGGTCCACATGGCTACATAACATATGGGCTGCTTTGTGGTTGCCTTGGAAACACACGGCTCCATATAATGACAAGGTGTGCGCGTGAAAACTCAGTAGCTTCTCATGTTCAATCAGTTCAAGGATATCGATACAGCGATCCTCTTCAGGGATGTGGAGAGCAAGCATAGAAACTGGGTCTTCACAATACAGACTCCAACCACGGATGTCAGACAATTTTAATGCGTGAACTCGGATCGCATGATTAGGTACCCTTGCCCAGTGATATTGTCTCAACACTTGCACTTTCAGTCGAGGTGGACACTGAAACAAATAGTAGTTAAAAGTAACTTAACAATCCCCTAATCTCAACAAACACAAAAAAGAACAAGAAATATACCTGGGGTGCAAGATGTTTCTCAGAACTCTGAAGTATGGCAGCGGAAAGTGGCAGAGTAGTTCTTGTTCTCCCAAGTTCAATTTGGAGCATTTCTTTGCTGGTTGCTTCAACGAAGATGGCTGGGAACAACTTTGTGCTTGGCTCCAACTTAAATTTATATGCAGTCATCTTTCCATCGCATGTGAAGCTAACAAGTCCAGTGGCAGTGTCTATAAAGCATCCGATGTACATGCCTTGCGAGGCTCGGGAACTACTCTCTTGTGGGGTTACTTCACCATGCAACTCTCCAGCGCTGACCATATAGCAGTCTTGCCTGTTTGGTCTAATAAATGACAGTTGCTAATGTTATTTGAAATATGAAACTTTGATTGTCAAAGAAATCACAGCAATGAACCATATAAATACATTTCCCATGGTGTGTTATCCTCATCAAAACCATCGATGGCCACTCTTCGGAAAGCGGTTGATTCAAAGCTCTTCCTGTAGACATGATATTGGGTGCTCACCCAACCAACGTATACATGATGAGGATCTTGACCAGGGAAGATTCGCACCCCGAAATAAAACTCATCCACCAGGTCTACCCCAGATTGATCAAGGACATCGCCACTTTCGCCTTCAACTGCATCTACAACCATTCCACTGCCTCCGCCACCTCCTCCAATAGGCAAGCCTCCACGCACAGTGGAACCTCGTCGATCCGGAACAGAAGGAGGAACAACCTACAGTGAGAAAACTATATATGAGCGATACTCCCACCTACTTGCATGCAACATGTCTTCAAGATTGCGCAATCATGAGCAATATTGCTGGAACGATGATATTTTGTTCGCCAAGTTTACAGATTAAATGTTTTAAAGTTCCTAACCTTCAGATCTGCACTTGAAAGTCTCACAGATGGGCTTCGTACTATTAAAGTCGGCCCCTGAGGAACTGTTAATCCTCCTGGACAAGTGAGTGGCGTCGATCTCTCTGGTGGCGAATCGATGATCATTGCTGCAGCAGACGCCATTGCTGTAGCTGTGGCTGTCGACCGAGCTCCACGTTCTTGAGTGAAACCTCTTTTGGGTTTTTCTGTTGTTTCACGGGGTTTCTTTGAAAAGAAGCTGAACGGAGACTTGCCACGCTTATTTTTCTTGTCATCGCGAGATGTGGTCTCGTTTGTTTGTTCCTTTGAGTGTTTCTTGTCAGACTTTATATGCAGTGCATCCTCACTGGAAGCTGTTCTGAGTTTGCTCGCTATTAACAATGATATCGCTTATATTACAACACCATACAAACTCTGATCATCTTTACTGAATAACATAATCCAATGACTAACTTGATTCTGGGGATCCATTAGGTACTACACCAATACCTGATGGTTGCCCGTAACCATCAAAAGACTGAGTCTTGGTTAAAGACTTTCTTCCTTCTCTTCTTGGTGGGGGACGCGGTGTTGATGATGACATTTCTTCATGCTGTACATGAACCGTTGGACCACTGTCATCTCCTTCTGGATCATCAGCTGAATAGCCTCTCTGCAAGTCTGTGATTTTTGGATGAGTTTAGACCATTTTTGTAATAATAATAATTACAATTTTCATGATATAAATAAACCAAGTCGACACCTTTGATGTCAGACATGCTAAAGCCACTCTTGAGCATATGTTGTTCTAAATGGGCAGGGGCACGATGAACAGCCCTTTCAGCTTCCGCTTGTGCCCTTCGCTGGCGTGATCTAATCTCTTGCCATCGTCGTTGCTTTTCACCCTCGCTGTTACAATTCCATTATTATTTTCACTGAATTCATGCAATGATTCATGCCAGACAATGACAAGAGACTTCTAATAAGTGCTCACTCAATGAATACATCTTTGCAGGTTACTGGTAAACTGAGCCGCAAGAACTCCCAATTTGCTTTTTCCATGGTTTCAAAGGTCCTATGTGAAATTTTTAGACCAGGCGGCGAATCGCTCCTTTAAAACAAATTCATTATGAAATGTCTATAAAGATTCATCATCTTCACAACATTATGTAATAGTATCTTCATACATACCCTGCAAGCAATCGTGTCACTTCTATTTTGCAATCCGGCATATCATCAGAGTTTTCAAACAATGGAAGATCTTTGGTGTACCAGAAAGTCATTGGGCGTGTCATGTTTCTGAACAAAAATACACAATAAAAGAAAAATTAGCAGAACAAGTTATTTCATAATGCTGTAGGAAAATACTTACACACAAAATGGTTGATAGCCTTCTTGGAGACCACACATGGTAAAATATTTCAAGGTATTTACATCCTACAAAAATTAAAAAGAATAAACTCAACAATCTGCGAACTCTTGATATTACTATAGTGTTGCTTAATTTCCAACCTGTCCAAAATTCAACTTTGCCCTTTGTCCAGTTCCTAATGAGCACGCTGGTACAAAGCCTATTGGCAAAGTTATATGCAAATTGTTACAAACTTCAAGGACGTTTACTTTATTAATAGAACTACATTTATTAATACCTTCTCCCAACTGAATATCAGAAAATGCAGTCTCTCCTCCAAGGGCATCCATCATGAGTTCTCCATTTAAAGAGAAGCCTATTAAATTATTAGCAGTTGGTGAACTCAGATCAAACTTGAAATGAAACTTTACAAAAACAAGCTGGGAATTCACACAAAAGTAACATTACATGGCGTTCAATTTCAACTTGGATAGAAGTGCCAACACACAAGAATAAGAGAAACATCTGCATGCATGCCATATAGGAAGAATTGCAGAGGCTTCTTTGAAACTACATTACCATTATATACCCCATGCATCAATAAACTCCACATATATACAAAAAGTATGCCAATGATATAAACTCGGAATACCATTTCAATTAAGAAACACTGAAATCATTTATATACTCACAATTTTCAAAGAAATTCAAATAAATCAAATTCCAACTATTGACCCTACACAACCCCAGATCCTATAAAAGTAATTTCCACAGAGCATACATATAAAGAGTAAAATAATAACAAGGAATTTACACAAATATAAGTATTTAACACACACTGTACATGATCTGCACTCCATTTCAACTACTGCAGACTAATCTGATGTTTAGTTAAACTTAGTTTATATCAAGATTTTAACTTACTGATTGTGCAGTCATGAAGATCAAGGAATACGCCAACCACGTCATTTACTTGCCACTGTTTCCCATAAGCCTCCCGTGCACCACCACAAGACTTGCAAGCCTTTAAATCCACAAATAGCTCCATCATAATATCCCACAGCATTGCAATGAAAACTTATAAGCACTACAGTAAAATTGTTCCTAGTATCTTCATTAACTGCTTATGCTGCAGCATGTTTTCGAGTTGCTATATAGCTAGTAATCAACATCAAACAAAAATCCCGGAAAGATGTAACATACAAAAAAAGCAAACAAACTATACATGCGCAAGAGAAGAAATAAGCTTCAAAAGAAGTAAAATCGCACAAAAAATACCAGAAAATGGGCTCAAAGAACACAAAGAAAATATATAAAGCAGAAAACCAAAATGAACATGAAAATAAGTGGCAGAAATAGGGAAAGACAACGGATGTTACCCAGTAACTTAAACATGAATAAAGGAATTTATACTCAAATAGCATTGTAAAATCCCCACCTCTTGGAATAGACAAGATTGATAAAAGTTGTTGAATCTTAGAAAGACCATACGTTTCTTGTAAGAAATTCCTTCATCCATGCACTTGAAATGGGATAAGTGGGAATATTTTCAAGAGGTAAGTAATGACATGGCCAGTTTGGTGCCAGAGTTCAGTTTTTTGGGTGGGAGGTTCACTACTTACTGATGGTTCGGTCATGCAGATCTAGTAAACAGGCCACTATGTCACCAACTTGGCACAGCTTTCCGTATACTTCATTGTTGCCGCTGTGGCACTTTCGGGCCTGAGAAATTGTTAACTACAACATGTACCTCTGGCTAATAAAATTTCCAAAAAACCCCACCAACAATGGCCCTAGGCTCAATCACGTTTACAATAGCAAGGGCAGCTCTGTCCTTTTAAAATGTAGTCGCTAAATAATTTTGTTAGTGATTTCAATTCCAAACAGTGTGACCTGTGCGACTTATAAACCTTCTAATTGTTGCTCACTGTATATTTCTAAAATCTATTTTTATGGGATGAATAAAAAATGAGTACCCATTCTTATATTTATAATGATCTGGTTGTCACTTTTACATTTTTACTGAATATATAATGTGACATCCCCTTATCTATCAGATGCCAAGTTTTAGCAACACACGATGGTAAAAAATGGGAATATTTGACTTGGAAATTAACATGTAAAATAGTCATTTGATAATCATCAAGCAATAAGAAGCAACACAACATAATGACGTAATTCAGAAAAATGGCACAATAAAATGGAAAATGATCTAGACTGGCGATTTCTTAGAGTAAAATATCAAAAACTAGCTGCATAATTATGCTATGAAGTATTTAAGAACCTACATCATGGAATTTTAGTATACTACCATACTACTAAAATGAAAACTACTATAAAATATATACATGAGAAATCTCATTACATATTTTGAATTGCTATATACTTAAATTTAAAAGTTGAAAGAATTTCCCGGTAATTGATAGTCGATGTGTATTACTGCAGCAGCTTCACCCGTAATGATTAATGTTTATAAATAAAGTATACTTAAATATAAATTCAATACATACCAAATATCCATCAAAAGCCCACGAGTTGTCATCGCTTCCAATTTCTACACCAGAATTTGCGGAAACTTTGGCCCATCCAACTTTCATTATGCCTGGGCTCAAAACTTCAAACTCAAAGTACCTGCAAATATTATATGCCATAAATGACTGAACGTTGGTTACAGCAAAGGGTTTTAAGTTCTTTCTCACCATTTGCCTGACAGGACTGCATAAGTCATTTCAGCACGGTAAGTTCTCGATTCGTGCTTCATTATGCTGGCGATCTTTCCTGCCATAGCTATTAAACAGAAGAAAGCATCATGTATCTTCCAGCAATTGTAAAGACATAGAACTTTAGAAATGTTACCATTTTCTGCTGCTTCTCCAGCTGGAGGCTCCAAACTGTATCCATACGAAATGAGCGTTCTAACAGTTTCACTAGCAGTATCACGGTTTGCTTTCTTGATTACATCATCCACTTTGCTGTATGGCACCAGGTGAGAACTACGTTTGTTGTCTAGGTCTTCATTCAATCCATAGGTCCACCCTTGTTGTATTCTTTCCTTTGCCCAAACGTTATGAGTGTTTTCAGCAAGATGGTCCACTAGTTCTTCCATCTTCTGGGAAAGTAATATTGCTCCTAGATCCAAAGGTGCTGGTTTGTATCCATTTGCTTGAAGATACCTTGAAGTAAAGAACACTAGTTACACTAATGAACAGTATTCTGTGCAATGTAATCATCAACTTGCACTTTAATTAACTGCAAAAAATTAACTGTTAAGGACATAAAGCATTATAATAAGAAAATAATTTAGATATTTACGGTTCGTTGTGCAGCCGAAGAGTCTTGATGCGTGAAGGTGGCTTATCTAATGTGATGTGATAGCCAAGTGCCATAATGGTCCTGTTAAAAATATATTTTAATTAAATCCTTTCATCAGTGTCATCATCACTAAACACAACTTTTTTTGGTTTCATACTTGAGAGTCTGAAGGGCCAATGTGGTATCGTAACGTCTTTCTGCAGCTGGCAATCTTTCAAAAGTTGTCAAACACGGATGCCTTTTCCTGACATCATCTCGCCTCTAAATTAAGCACACAAAATAAATTGCCAACAACATGCACGCATATACCTTGAAAAAGTTCTTCGGTTTCGGGTAATTTGCACAAAGACATGTGGCAAACTTACTTCGCCGTACGTCCAGCCAGATTCAATCTTGTTCATGGCCCATAATTCATGGATGTTTTCCGCCAACTTTTCCCGGATGTTTTCAATGTACGAAGGCAGGAAAATCTTTGAATGGAATTATTAAAATAGCTGCATGACGTCAATCACTGGCAACTGACAAGAACACGTGCATGTACTCTTAGAATTAGTTACCTGAGACGTTTCAACAGGCTCCGGTACAAAAGCGACATCATCTTGTATCATTGTCGGCCCAGCAAGAACCGCTTTCTGTAAATCTCCAAAATTGAAACATGGTTCTACCACCAAAATCTGACCGGGTTGCAGGCATTCGCTCAGAGGAGAATGTCCTTCAGGTGGACCGTGACGTAACCTCCCATGATCTCCTCCGAACAAGAAACGACAACTGGAAATTCATTATTAATTTCAATTAATAGAGGCACATTAAAGTATAACGTTGTTTGAGAATGTGCGTGTATACCTCAATTTGGCAGACATGCTGATAACAGGAAAGAACATTCCTTCCGTATTGAAATTCTTAAACACTCCTCGGACTGGAATACCATTCAAAGTGAACGAGATTATAGGGACAGTAAGATCCAGAATGCAACCAATGATGTCCCCTTTCTGAATTAATGAAGTTTGATTTTCTATATGATGCACATGATTGCACCGCCCACCTGTTAAATTATACCACAAAATTAAATAAATCTTCTGAGCATATAGCAGCATGTCACAAATGTAATGTACAACATTTTCCTACCAGACCAAAGACAAGTTCCATCAAAGCTATACGAGTAGAGGTCATCTCCCACTCCGTTGCCTCCCCACTTTTCTCCTCCACCAGGATATGGAACATAACCCACTGTGTTGGCCCAACCGATCCTCAGATGGGGTCCAAGATGAGTGGCAATTTCAAAGTGATCCAATGTTGCCTCAAAATACCACTTTCGGTACATAGATGAACCATCTACTTTACCCACGAAGATGTTTGGCCTCATGCTATATGAAAAGACCATTTCAACATAGTGCAGGAACATGTGAAGATTGAGAATTTCTACACAAACTCAGATTACCTTGAGACATGATCAACTAGAGAGGTTTGCAGCAATAAATTCTTTCCAGGAAGCAAATTGTCGCAAATATTGTTCTGACTGCTACGGACTGCTACACCATTTCCCACGCAAAGTGAGCAAAGCACATCAAGGACCTTTGGATCCCTGCCGTGTTTTTCCAGCAGTGAAATTATAACCTTGATATGCTCTTCTTTCATCATATTAAGAGCTTCAGGACTGTCTATCAACACGCAGTGCAAAACGTCCAACATTCCTTCAAAATAATACACATAATGATGATTAACAACAAATAAATTTGAACATGTGAATGGTTATTTCTCTGAATAAACATTTATACCAGTTCCTTCTGAAGCTGCTTGACTGCCAAGTCTACTGAATAACCAATTGAGTCTATGACTTTGAGCAAATTGGGCACAATTTGTGTGATTGCCCTTGATGACAGCAGCTACATAAATACTTTCATTAATTTATATTTGATATAAAAGAACATATCAATCATAATCAATGTACCTAGCAGCTGATATAAATATGCAGAAATATCTTCCCAATGTTGTCCAGCTTCTTCTCCTGGCAATAGAACTAAATACCCGCTGTTACTGATTACGTTCATTTTATCGATGGCATCCAAAATCAGGTTAAGTATTCCCTTTACATGCAAAACAGTTGTTATCATTATGCGAACTTTGATCAGTACACAGAATTATACATACTTACCTCTTGCTGAAATAGATCCTGCCTGTTTCGTAATGCTCTTAATTTATTTTGTTTTTCCTCATGTTCTAAGAATTGAATTTTGCAAATTAAGCAAGTTTCATTTGGGTAACTTACCATATACAAAGTTTGCACTACGAATGTAAAAATTGCAACTCACCTATGTCATCTTCTGGCTGCGCAAAGTAACTGATGAGATCTTCCAAGCACATGACCATTTCAGCAAGGTTAAAATTCTTGAAAAGATTACTATGTCGTCTATATTCTTGCAGATCATCCAAACCACTGAATGCAGACATGTCTCATTAGAACAGTACAATAAGTTTGCAGTGAATAAAATACATTTAACTTACTTTATGAATTTATTGAATAAATGGCCACATTTTCGTATGACCCTTGCTGTGCGGGATTCTTCTTCTTGAGAACGGCTAAATTCCAATCCATCGTCCATTTTCCCTTCTTCGTGCAAAATTGCCTTGATTTAATAATTAAGAAAATGTGTACATTAAAAGTTTCCAAACTATCTTTCAAAGTGATGCAATTCTTTTTTAATTTAACTACCTGCTTTTCTTCAACCTTGCCAACTCCTTTTTTCTTTGTCTCGTATGTCTAATTCACAAATTTCCTAAATTAGCTACAGAACTACTCATAAGTTCATTATGCTGCAAACTCACCCTGTATGACAACCACAATCCTGACTCACAATGTTGAACAAACACAGTAGTGTCACCATATTTTATGAGCGCAGATCCTAAAATTTCAACGTCTTTGTCATCGAGTACAACTTTTTGATCATCCTGGATAAAAAAATACATTTTTTAAAAATCAATGTTACAAACTGAAATGTACATAAAGCATTTTAAGGGAACCTTGGCTTGCCGTAGACAGAATGTTGTAGCTGCAACAGTTGCATGCTCATGTCCTACCAATCCGATTTCATTATTATCAATCATCGATATATAACGCCCTGTAGTGATGTGTCGAATTCTTATAGGATGACCCCAATTTATGTAGCCACCTGCCCATCTGCGCAAATTAAGAAGCACTTTGTTGAATTTTAACTGGATATACACATGTGTTTGCATATACTTACTTTGTTCTTGCTAATTCTAATCTCCACAAAGATCTAGCTTGATTGACTACAGCGCCGCCTTCATACACCACCATACTAATAAAAAACATTAAATATTGTATATAAGGGTATTTCACCGGGTCAAATGAATAGAAAATAAGGAATTCAATTACTTTTGGCCCGGTTGATCCGTCCATGTAGGAGGGATAGTCAGGCATTCGTCGCCGCTGTGAAAAAATCTCAGCACGTCACCTCCAAAAACGTAACCTATCACACAACATATACCCAACAATAATCGATAATTATCCAATATAGATTCCACTCACAATTTGCACCGAATCTCACCTACGGACTTTACTCTACTGGCTCCGGTTCCAAAAGGTGCCACTGACCAATGAGTGACATGGAAAGATGCATTCACAATGGTCGTTTCGTTTTCTTTGGCCGTGTGCTGCAACATGGACATTAAATGATCTGTATAGTACAGCTACACTTATATGTTTCTTCTCACAAAATATTTCTTATTTAGTACCAGGTATCGTTCGGTGGCCACGCTGACCAATATGAGGTCATCACCTACTCTGACCTTTTCGCCCTCCGACCTCTGCTTGGAGGCTGGATGGATGGTCCACCAACAAGCCTCGCCTGTGAATAATCAAAATTTACATAACTCGTTTCTCTGACTCTAACTAATACAATTCATTTATAACAGTTGTTTTTGAATATGGTACCTTCTGCTTCTGAAATTATTTACGCGTAATGAGAAATGAAATGTGGCTTCAATGCAAATAAGTTTTATATAAGCCATTAAACAAAAAGGTGCACTTCTTTTAACACTGCAAGCGTCTCACATTGAAAGAATTTAAAAAAAGCGAAGATCTTTTCGTTGGGAGATTTTATTTCTAAATGCATCATAAAGTATTTTTACACCAACCTTGCGAATGCTCCTGAAGACCAACATCGAAGGCAAGTTTATCACTGGAAGAACTGGTAGACAAACAGGCCAAGTACTAAAATGCAATAAAAGACAAAGAAGGGTAAAAACGTCAGCAGTGTTGCTGCCTTTTACATCCTCCCAAACGTCAGCTTTAAAAAGGATGCGAGTTATGTTAACCAGCCGGTGCAAAATATAGATTTGCCGACACGTGGCAGGTTGCAAATTCTCAATGTATGACATAAAATGAGCGTCTATAAATACAACGTCTGCCTACCATATTGCTATTCTGATGCCTTAGGAGGACTGCATGGCCATATAGTAGGGTTCTATGGCCTGACTGTGTACCCTTTCCCTGAACAAACAGACGAGAAACCATAAAGTATATGTCACATATAATTAAATCTTATTTATTGGTTTGTTTGACCCATTTTCCTCAGTATACCTGTTCTGCATTAGCAGCTGTCACCATTTCCTGAAGTGCCCTAACCGACAAAGCCTGCTCGATTACAAACACGCATGTTGAGACATCAGGAGGACAGTTCTGAAAAGATAAATAACAAGCAGTTATATAGGAAAGGATAAACATCTACAGAAGAAACATTTTGTTTTCCTGTTGCGCACTGTATATCACTGTATTGCAAGGAAGCCAACCCTCAAAGCTCCCCCATAATTTTGTGCCCAAACGACATATAATTTACACAATCAATTTAACTGTGCTGCCGCTTTATCTTAGTTGACTCTAAGGGAAGTTATATTCAACCCTATCTTTAATTACAAGAGTAAACTATACATTATACTACATAAACTTAATGTATTATATATGTAGGTATTAGATAAAAGTCCAAATTAACTACTGAAAGCAATTCAAAAAATTGATTGAACTTTTATTAATAATTGAATTTTTTCTCTAGATTTATACAAAAATAAACCTTTTATTTCAATAATACTTCAATAATTTGCTTAATTTTCCCTCACGATTTTAATCTAATGCGTGACTGTTGTCAGACGCAGTAAACTCCTTGATTATCACAATGCCATATTATGCAATAATAATAATAATAACAAAGTGTGCATATCACCATGGCAACTGCTGCAATGCGTATACCTATGTATATACACATCACGTTTAATTCTTCTCTTATTTATCCAAAACGGAAAAGAAATTGAAATTAACCTTGTCGGCGATGTTCTCTAGGTAACAGTGACGGTTGCCGAAGCCTTCAGCCGCCAGGCAAACTCTTTCGCCGGTAGCCGTGCATTGCAGGCACACCATATCTTCCTGCAATAAAAAATCCATCCGGAAATCATGAACAATATATCAATGCTACTGTGTCAAGTGCAAAACGGAAGCAATCGATCTCCAAAATCAAACCAATATATGTATGCAGAAGTAAAACAACATGCTAACTTCATGATATAATTGGAATGACCTTATCAATTCAATTATATGGACCAATTACCAAATGTTTACCATGTTGAGTCTCTCAATGATAGTCTATATTGCACGAAACCAAATTTCCTACTAATTCGGAATAAACGACTAGTAAACACGCGCATGCGCAATTTCCAATGCGCAAATTTTCAGCAGCATTATTGGCTTTTGGTAGACCTAAGCCTACAATCCCCAATTTAAAAATGTAGAGAAAAACGTTTGGCATTACAGAATCACATATACGGATTTATTTTCAATATGAGGCGGTTACCTTTTCATATAATATAATATATGTAAGCCTCGTTCTACACAAAGCAACTGTATAGTTAACAAAACAAATAACCGTTTATTTACATTTCATTGTTGACTTTTATTAAAACAATCCGGAAATGTTTAGTTACAAAAGCAATTCTTGTCGGCTTAGCTACCTCAGATGCAAACTCAGTTGACCTCAGCTTATATTGTGTTTTAGCTTGGTTTTAGTCCACAGATATAGTTTTGTATGGCTAAATTTAAGATATAAACTTTAAACAAAGTTATTATCATGTGAAAACTCAACTTATTATGCCACAAACTAAAGCGCAGCCTCAAAAAACGATTCAACTGCATTTTTAATGTTCTGATAAATGCATTAAAAACGGAATCGCTACAAACAGAAAATCCTACAAAAACAAAGTTTATATTTCTCGTTATTCATCGCAAAACAACACTACATAAATAAAAGCTTAAAAAACTATTAAGAAATTAAACAATTAAATTTTCACTAATGATATTTCTTTAATATTACATGACGTTTTATTATAAGGGCGATAAGAGTGTAATTAGGGATTCCCCTCTAAGAGCATACCCTTATAAGGGACAAAATAACAGATGTTTGGAGTGACATTATAGGGAAATTCCACTGTAGCTTCATTTATTTTAAGAGTGGTATATGTATGACTTGGGGCATTATCATAGTGAAATAAGATTTTCAGGAATTAAATAATGGGGTTGGAAGTTTTTTTGTGAGTAAATAGAAGATTTCCGCTTGAACGCCACCTTAAGGCTTTTGCTTTTAACTTAACTGCGGTGTTTGTAATTACGCACATGGAGCTATAGGGAGATTAATTTTCCAATTATTTGCACGCATGGGGATAGTTGTCTGAATTTAGCGTCGGATATAATGGCAGCGTTCACCGAAATTGCTGCCTCTCAAGGGTGTCTCTTTGCCTCTCAATTGTTCCAGTGGGTCGTCAAGTGGAGATTTTTCGCTTTTCTCGGACCTCCCGCTAAACATACTCCATGGCCTATGTTGCCAAATATATTTCGAGTGCGATCGGATGTCGTCACCCATAAAAGGAAATCTGCACACGTTCTCCTTTGCTTTTCGCTCCCAAAAATCCATTAATCTCCACTACTATATAACTCCCCCTCCAACATGCACCAACACACGTAAACCTGCGGAGGTCCTAATAACCCATCACGCTGACAAGCGTTCATTTGTACAACCTAAAATATAAGTATACAGCATAGTGTATCCTGCAATCAATCAAACCATACCTTCATTTTAATTAACTCTTACTTGGATAAATAATCCAAAATAATATAAGATAAGTAACGTCTATGTAAATTTAACTTTTATTTTAATTTAAAAGAAAGTTTGGAATAAGGGCACAGAGTTGGCAGGAAATTCTGGAATGCATTCAAGCATTATTGTGTGGAGGGGGAATTGCAAGATGGCCGCCAGTGTTACATTTTGATTGCGATTTGGCTACTAACAATAGAAGCAGAGCCTGGATAGGGGCCAAAGAGCCCACAACCCGTTTTCGAGGCAAATCGACTCAGACTTTCATGTACATCAGTTGGGTTTTTTGTGAACCATGTCTAGGCAGGTCCACAGTAGAACAACACCAATAGTCCAAAAAAGGCGCCATCTTTCATTGGTAAAGGTTGTTGGGTACAGATGACATGCCAAACTACCCTATATATAATCAGTATCCACATGTAAACCAACAAAGTGTTTCCCTATTCTGATACCAGGTGGCGCGGCAATAAATAAGTGCTGTTGATTATTATCAGCGCAAGGAAGCATCCAGTAATCATGCCATAAAAATGTGAACACATTGCATTTGTAATTTAAAAAATGCCGTTTTATATGTAGGCTATAACAAATACACATTAAAATAACCGAAGCACAGCCTCGAAAAACGATTCAACTAACATTTTTTTGACGAAAATGAGTTATGTAAATGTACTTGGAAAATCATGGTATCATTAAATGTAGTAACTATAACTTTTAAAGATACATTAAAAATTATAACCTATATTTAGAGTTGTGTGGGTTATAAAGTAGGACATAATGTGTAGTGGCTAGGGAAAGGGCAATATGATGTTAACATTTAGTATAATTTCAATTATTCATAACAGCATAACAAATCAAGTACTATATGATTCGAAAATTGCAGCGAATGGATGCAAATTACAAATTGTGTTGCATGTACATACATATAGAGTATGCTGAAAATTGAATCTACTTTGTTGATTGTATCCACCTCCTGTTTATTGCGTCGTTTTCCTGAACTTTCACTTCTGCTAATATCATAAATCTGCTGGCCATGTTGGACACTTGCCACAAACCTTTACCATCATTTTCCACTTTTTTTCCCACACAGCAACTGGATCCAGTTAAAATTTCATTGAACCTTCCACTGCAGTAAATGCGTCTAACTTCATGCAAAAAATTCCTCACAATTATTATTATTACTTTCATTCGGTTTTCCAATATAATATATTATGAATACAATACACTCAATTTTCGTTCTATATATTCTTATGAAGGATTCAGCATTATAAAATATTAAAATGCTATTTAAACTGCACCAAATCATCAACAATCAAATAAATCTAAGGCTTATCAATTTATAAGCACTGATAGTTAATTATAATCAATTATATCAAGATAATCTTAAAAAAATAATAATTTTGTCAGATTTGTTGCAATTTAAAACATTAAAACACACAATTTCAGATAAAAACTAGCAACCTCCCATGTAATTTCAACCTTGGAGGTTTAATGTATTTTTTCTCCCCTTTTTTCATATACAGAATTTTATCGATTCTTGTTCCCTCCCAAGGCCACAGTAAACGCCCAAACACGTTGCATCCAACAAATAGCAGAGATCTTCACATATTTCCTGCAACAGATTCAACAGTCAATAAAATAAAATGTTATGGATTTTATTTTTTAAATTGAATAAGCAACTGCACGTTTACCATGATTAAAATTTCCGATCGGTAAACAAAATGCCTTGTTAATCAAGATTTAAAGCGAAACTGCTTTCAGAAATCGATTAAGTATATCGCCCAAGAGTAAAATAAAACTGCGAATATAAATTCAGTCTTAACTTTCATCAAGGAAATTAAAGCCACACGATTAGAATGCATTATCCTTCAAATTAACACTTTATCAGCAAAGTATATACAGTACAGCATTTTAAAGAGGAAAAAAAAATACCAAATAGTATAGAGAATACTTAGCTGCAAATGATTTATTTAAATATATAAAAAATAGAAATCAAGCTATTATATTTGATGTGGATCTTAGGGTAAATTCAACAATTTAAACTGTATTAAAAAACGAGCATGATGCTTTAAATTGCTATCATTAACGCTGATTATTGATAAGTAATTTCGCAGTTAAACAGCAATCATGTAAAACATGGTGTTTGGACATTGTGCACATCTCTCATTTCCATTCCCGTCACGCAACCAACATAAATACAGTACTATAATGTGGCAACTCAGCTTGGCACCGAATGCCATTACCTACTATGTTTCACCATGAAATATTTATATAATGGAATTTGTTGGCGTTGTATAATATAATCGCAGTAAAACCCGACTGTAACTGCTATCTGACCTCGTAATACAAATAACTTAATAATAAATAATGACCATGTTCATAATAATAATGAGAATGAATTAGAAATACCAAAAGTGATTATAATGATGAAAATGGTGGTGAAATAAATAATAATAGTAATAACGGTATAAATAATAATCGATAAACTCGACTGTTGCACTGTTACTTTATACACATTTATAATGAAATGGGTGAATAAACAAACCTTCAAGTTAATTTAGTAAAGCAATGTTTTTCTCACATGCATTTTATCGGCACAACGTCGAAAACACAGAAGCGACCCCTTTTGCTTCACTGCACAGCTCGCATAAAGCGCATTAATTAAATTTCATATTGCATATTGCATTTTTAGTAAAAGCGGGTTAACGATATGCGAAATAACTTGTTTGTTTTTATATTGACAAAATATCACACGTTGAATTTAATTACGCAAGAAATATATTATTCATTGTTTCAAATAATTATTTATTTCATAACATTATTTTGCTGCGCTGTAAAAAAAGTTGTGTTTTCACAATGCAAATCTGTTCAAATAGACTTACGAGAGAAGTGGTAGTATATTCAAGAGAAAAAGAAGTAAAGTCGACATAAATAATTAATTTAATGTCGAGCTAAAAGGTGATGTACTCTGGAGACCTCTTACCCGTTATATATCTCAAACGCAGAGCTATTTTAAGGATCAACCGGATATAAACACTGCATAATAAATTATATAGACTTGCTATGATAAACAACCAAAAGGAATTTTGCATGAAAAATTAACGGGAAATGATTTGAATGTCTCGCAATTTTTCTAAATACTATATATATTTTTATCCGATCTTATTTATCCGAACTCTCGTAACATTTTAGGGGAAGAATCTCAATAACGAGCTTCATTGTGAGCGAATTAATCAAGAACGTGATATATAATAAGCAAGGATAAATGGATATGGGCATATAGAGAAACGTTTGTTCGGCTTAATTTAAAGGACAATTGTCAGGGGTAAAATTGACTTGAAGCGATTGCAACGAAACTTTAATCCTAAGTTTATAGCAATA
>JAQFZQ010000006.1:0-92196 GCA_034696005.1 Glomeris marginata | reverse complement strand
TTTTATCGACTTTGGTTTCAATATACAAATTAATTTTCAGGGTACCCTAGAAAGCTGTGTCAGTTCACCTTTAAATTTAAAATTTTGGTGGAAATTGTTTGGGCCCATAGGTTCGCCATACACCATAGTCCAGATGTTTCGTTTCTTGCTGTAATGAGCGCTACGTCGTTCACGGACGATCTCGTCCGTGATTATTTGCTTTTTAGGGGTTTTACCTCCACTTTGAAGGCATTTGAAGCCGAACTCAAAACCGATAAGGATAAGGGATTCAGGGTAAGCATCACAAAACAGATTTCGATTAGTAATAAGCAATTTTGTACGCTGTCTTTGAAACATCCGCAACATTGTTGCACCGCAATGTTTTTCGCGCAATTTTGGTGTCATGTGACACGCAGATAAGTTAGGAAAACGTCCGCAACTTCTTGCATGCCATCATTACCAACGCAAGATTATTATCGTTATGTGGAATTTGTTTATTTTTCTCACAATTGACCAGTTTGGTAACATAATATGCATATTATAATGTTCTTATTCGTATCTTTGACCCGATCTTCTAATGTATATGTTAGTTTAACAAGTTTTTCATTTTTTGTGACATAATCAGCGATTTTTGCCACTCGGATTTTCCACTCGTATCTATTTACTGACATCACGCAATATTATTGCAGGAAGAGATGTTGCTTGCAACTTCTCTTGTGCTAATGGATAGGGAAACTTGCACGCAGTTCTCTTTCACGCAATACTGTTGCGGATGTCTAATTTGTTTTCTCGAAATGGTAATTAAAACGCCTGGGTAATTAATATTTTAGGTGGACAAGATAGTTGATCAGCTGTTCGGACACATTTCTAGCTACGATTTGGCCTCTTTGAGAGAAGCTTGGTCACATTTGGATCAGAGGGTTTTTGCACGATTGGAACATGGGTTTTTGACGACTGTTCGAAAATTGGAAAATGGATTGCTGAAGATGTACGTCATAAATACTGTGCAGACAAATCGCCACGACAAACTGGTTGAATTCTTTGAGAAAATGGCGCATGATCTGCACAATCAATCGGAATGGAAAGAGTGGTTTTGTACGAGCAATTTTATTGCACAGCAATATATATCCGCGCAATATTCCAATACGGTTAACGTGCGAAATATTGCACGCGATGCGAATCTCACGCAAGGAAGTTGCACCAGCTGACAATTTTCTACTTTTCAGGTCTCCCATTCATGAAATCACCGGAGGAAAACCCAAATTTTGCAGTGTACTGCACAAGACAATGGCAAGAAACGTTACAAGTATCGCTCCATAATTTTTTAAGCGTCGTATTTCAAAGCATGGGTAGGTATTAAAAATTCCATTAAATAATTATATATTAAATAAAAAATAAAATTTTCTGCAGATGATTATGTATTTTTAAGATTTAAAAATGCTACAATTTGTTTTCGGGATGTTAATGTTAATATATTGCAGATTGTTGCATCTATTGTTTGACATTTTATATTCAAAATATGGAATTTTATATATAAAATATATTAATTAAAATTGTAAAATGATGGGTAAAATATAATTAGAATCATTTGCAAAATCATATTAACATTTGGGAAATGTATTTTAGCTTTACCAACATTGATGTGTTACGAAGAGGACCATAATCGTATTGCGCAACTGCAGGAGGAAATTGAATCTTTAAAACAGCAGGTATGTTTTGGTTATTTAATTAATACTTGCATATTGTGTATGAAAATATTGTTTGTTGCTCAGATAATAAACAGGCAAAATAAAGACAGCAGAGATAATATTCAGATAATTGAGACCTCGCATGTCGTTTCTGGCGAACTAATGGATGATTTCTACATAATAGCGCAGTAAGTTGGTCCTGCAATTTCATTTATTGCTTGGTGTTAAATAGTATAATATACAGCTCATTTGTTATTTTAGAGAAGCTCATTCAACCGACACGCAGGGAAAATCAATTCGGTCATTGATAAAAAATATCAGTTGCGGTCTGCCCACTTCGCCAATTCTCGGCCGCAAACCAACTCAATCTCAGCAGCTGTCGCCATTGGCCAAAAAATCTCATGTGGTACCTTCAGGCAGTGAAGACCACAGTGGTGAGAAACTAAATATTTCATAGTCCAAGATGAATATATAAAAATGATCAAAAAATCAATCGTGTTGAAATTTGGTTTTTCAAAAAAACCCACATTGTACCGCAGGAAATTGTAAAAGTTTAATATGTAGTTTCAAAGACTGCAGTTTTATTCGTTCTTTAACCAAAATAAAACCATTAATTAGATTTTCCAAGCTTTGATATTCTCCAGATGAAAACTAAAAAATTATCATAATTATGTGTACAAAATATATGAAATATAGCAATTGTAAACATTAAAAGTGGTAATTTTTAGTTATTACAACACAAAAACATTAGTGTGTTTCATAATAGACAGGTTTTGTTATATTAAAGTTTAAGCACTATTATATACTATATATAAACATATGTAATATGCTAGTTTTATGAATGTTTACGGTTGTTTTAAATTTAAAATGTGGTTTTGGAATTTTTGTCATTGTATTTATGTTATTCTTTTATGTTTAAAATAAATGTATGCGAGTCACACAAGAACTATTTATAAGAAATGCAGCATTTTGTGTAACTAAATATGAAGTTTGTTAACAGGAAAGTCACTTCTTCGAGGAAGTAAACCGCGTACATTATCTGCCGGCGCGCAACCGTCAGGGGCCAAGATGCACGAGGCCTCTGCCAGGCTCTCGGGAGGACATAATTCATACGCACAAAGTTTTTCACATCAAAAAGTAATTCTCCACAATTTATTATTATATTAAGTCTGATATTAAGCCAGAATTACTTCTAAATATTTCAGGATGAAGGAAAGAGTGAAACCGCGAAGAAGCCGGAAATGCCGAGCGAGGCCACCAACACTTCAAATATTCCACGTGTTATTACGTCCGAATTTACAGGGAAAGAAGAAAGTGGGGAACTTTGTCGTTAATATTGGCTTTATTTTGAGCGTGTTGAAGGTTTATTTATCATAGTATAACTAAAATTTTTATTCCCTTCTCGTGTCGCAGCCGAAAACGCGCCGTTTTTATTGCTCAGTCAGGTAATAACGTGTCCGCTTGTTGGCTTCCCTCGCATTGAATATGCAATTTCATATCGATTTTGGTGTTTAGGATGTGTTCAAAGAGCACCAGTCGGTTATCACACACTGTAAATTCAACGCGTCGGGGTCCGTGATCGCGAGCTCGGACGTTAACGGTGTCACAAAGTACGTTAAACCGCACAGGTTCGCACTCAACGACTTTATTATATATGTGTAATATCTGTAACTTTATTCTAGAGTATGGACACCGAGCCCAAATCCTCAAACTGTTGCCACCGTAATGTCAAAATCAAGCGTGCTTGCGTTGGAGTGGGTAAAAAACGAAAGATTGGTAAGAATCTGAGAAAAGTTTTTCCTTGAAATGCAAAAATTCATTTTTAGTAATTCTGTATAATATTGTTTATAGCTGATTTTGGGCACACAAGCAGGAGCTTTAAAACTGTATGATATACGTGAAAAGAAAACTGTTTTTGAAACCAAATATGACCAGTCGAGTACAAAGGAGAGCAGCAGGTTGGTATCTGGTGTGGTGGTTGTAAAACAGATTAAATAATCACTTACCAATGTTGTGTAATCTAATATTACAAGTCAAGAACTTTTTGGTGTCCTCGTAGGGTGTCTTGCCTAGCTTGCAATCCCTCCGAAGCTTCTTTCGTATGCAGCGTTGTCTCTCCCTCCGTTGATTCTTCGCTCGCTACAGGAAGACTCTGTCTTTGGGATATGAAAGTTATGAAACTGGAGGTGATATTCCTACAGCTATATTCTTAACACGTGACACTTTTAATTGAGAAACTTTACCCATATAAAGAAAACAAGGCATTTGGAACCGTTTCCGGCAGCGGTCAACAACTGCGTCTTCAACCACAACGGGCAGCTTTTGCTCGCGGGTGCAGCCGATGGTCGAATCACACTGTTTGGTAAGTTCTTACTGAAGTTTGTAGATTATACAGGATAAGATATTTATAAAAACAACTTATTCCTTCAGATATGAGGCGGTTTGAATGCATTGCCATGTGGCAAGCTCATACGGGTGAAGCTTTCAGCGTTCAATTCAGCGCGGATGAAACTTCGTGTTTTTCCATTGGAGAAGACAAAAGGGTACGTATGTATATGAAAGTTACATTAGTCACTGTTAAACTTGTGTAAAATATTCCACACTTGCACATATTGCACAATGTGTATTTTAATCAACAAACTTATTTGCATAATTAACAAAAAATTTGCAATTTCAATTTTTTGAAAGTATGCTTGAGTCTGAAAGTTTATAAATACAGGAACATATATCCTGGCAGCAATTTCTCAAACATAATGCATTCTATACAGGGTTAATAGGAAAACTGTTCAATATGTAATTGAACCCGATAATAATTTTACGATACAAAATGAAAAATTTGAAAAGTTGTTCATTTTTGTTTCGCAGTTCATACAATGGAGCATCAACAAAACTGGCCAAAAGATATCAGATAATATTCTTTCCACTGAAATTACAAGGCCACATTTTAATTCAAGTCCTGTCGGGAAACTGTTCGCGTTTGATTCCGAGGGAAAGCATCTGTTGACTTGCGGACAGCAAGGAGGTCACGTGTACGCTGTAAGTATTTATTTGTGTAACTGTATAATTAATTTCATTAACATTTGAGGTAATTTCCAATGGAAATGATGAAATACTTGTTCTAGCTCAATGCCGATGGTTCAGTTAAACATGTCCTGTCTCTGGGAGGACATAAAAGTCCCACGATAACCGTTGATTGGTCACCAGCCCTAGAGTGTGGAAACTGCATAACAGCTTCCATTGATGGAGAAATCCGTGTAACAACTCTATTGGCTCAGTAGTATACGAGTAGTTTTTAAATTTGTGGTGCGCGTTGAGCTTTTCAAATTTTTACCCTTCGTGCGAATCACGAGCAATCAATTGGATGGATACCAAAAGGCAAAAGCCAGTTTATGTTTTTTATTGTGATATGTTTATAGGTGTGTGTGTGTGTATCCGGTGTATCTGTGACAAGTTCATAGTTGTAAAAGTTTGTCAGGGTTTGATTTTTTTTAAAGATATACTCCACGTATTTTATTTAGCACGCAGAATTTTCAAGTACAAAACATATCTTTTGAAAATGAGTTGTGAAAGTGAAAAAAGGGGTAAATAAAAATTAGTTTATGAACTAGTAGGTAAACCAAACACTTTCACTGTTCCCGCATCGCGGTCACGGTCGTATTTGTCATCGCAAGCGTACGCTAGCAAGTTTCGCTTTGGGTGCCATGCGACCGTGAATGTTGGAGATTCCACCTGGACTTCTGTAATTTTCTCTCCTGTTGGAAAACAGTCCAGTTAAAGTATTTATGCACTTGATAATTGAGGTAGATCAAAGTATAGATCATAAATTTAAAATATGCAGTTTTAATCCTCTCCCGTTGGAAAATGTGAAAGATGAACTTAATATTTATAAGTATTATCAAGAGTAGATGAAAGATATTATTTAGTAAGAAATTACTGTCGTTGCACTTTCCTAGATTACATTATCTAAACTTTACCAGTTTCCACTTCGGCAATGTCGATGACCAGATCTTCCGATGCCGAAGCTAACATCTTTCCATCGTGACTGAAGCTAATCGTTCTTACAGGCCAATCCAATCTGGAAAATATAACATATGGATCATAATCAGTATTATACTGATACTAATGATACTGTAATTTTAATTGTAAATACCTACCTTGAAAAAGTACGTACGCAGACAAACTCCGACACGTCCCACAGACTAACAAGTGCATCTGCGCTTCCCGTGGCAAAATACTTTCCAGTTGGATCAAACTCTATGCAGATGCAATTTGCTGGATGTGCTTGAAGTACATGTTTCAGTTGCAAATCTGGATAACTACAAATACACAAATAATATTTATTATAAATTAAACCTATATCCATGGGTTTGTTCGGATAGTTATGCGCACGCGCAAACACCTCAAAATGTGAATGCATCCTTGGCCATTAGTGAGAAAGAAGAGATCATTGTCATTGTTCCATGAAATCTCATTCACTTCAAATTTAAACTGTTCATCTGCTTTTGGTTTGTGCATGCGGACATCGATGAACGTAACCAGGTCTTCCTTGTTTCCCACCGCAATGGTCTGTCCATCGGGTGCCCAGCAGATGTTGATGTTTTCTCCTGAATTAACATAGTTTGTGAAGAGTTTCTTTAAAGGGGATGTTATATAAAGTGTAATATTATAAGGGAAATTGATACCTTTGGTATTAACAACAGCAATACATTTTTGGACCCTTGCGTCCCAGATGCGGACAGTTTTGTCACCGCTGGCAGTTGCTAGATGGTCAGGGTGGTTTGGGTGCCAACACAACTGGTCAACACTGTCACCATGTCCCTTGAATGTATGTTCTTTACTCTGGAAATACAATTATAATTTTAAAATAATTATTTTGTCCCATTATTTTAATTATAATTGTACTTAAATATTTTTGTACCAGATTTAAAATACAGATTTTATGTTGCTGAATTTAATTATTTATATACCAGAGTTTAAATTTAAATGTTCAAACATAATTCAGCAATAGTACATTGTAATATTTACAATTTTAAATAATTTACAATATCAATTTTCCTTATTTCTTGTGTTTTTACCTCATTCTGTAATTATTGTACTATTCATTTTCATAATTTTACTTGTAGTTTTTATTTAATTGCGTAAAAAATGAAAGGGAATTAAATGACACATTTTATATGTACCAAACGATCTCTGTCCAAAACAAAAATGCTGACGCTTTTGTCAAAAGATCCAGACGCAAGTTTTCTCCCATCACAACTCCAATCAACCGAATGAACTTTTGCACCGTGTGCCTGATAAACAGAAACATGGTTGTTAGATTGAAAATATTGCTTCATGTTTTCTGCGTACGACGGCGCCATTTTTCAAAGTATTTTTAAACCCGTAACGCTTTCGCGCAAGTTAATTGCGCGCAATGTATTGCGTGAGCAAGATCTTGCACGCATCTCCCTGTTTAAAAATCAAGTCACGTGATAACTTATTGCTTGCTCGCCGCAACTACGCAATATAATTGCACAGATGGTTATACGTATCGTTCTCTTGTCGATCGAATCGATACGCACCGATATGTATCGAGGACAAATCGCAAATATCAAGAGTACATGATGAGGGATTAGTATTTATGTTTTTAGATGAATGTATGCTTTTATTTATGAACATTTCTAACGTTTTTTAGACTTCCCCATTGGAGTTTTTTGACTTGTTTGATGCCGTTAATCGCATTTCATTATGATGCGCATCGATGTATCGGCATCGTACCGGTATATTGTTGACGGTTTGGATTGGCTAGGCGTTGCATTGTTTATAAACAGCCTCGCGTGATGGTGACGTCACTGATTTTAAGCTCCTTCATTGGTTGGGGTTTGATGGAACGATTACGTCACCAATGTTGATGTTACACAGAACGTGCTGGAGCTTGGCAGGGCAAAAGCGAGTTGTCAACGTTGCTTTCGTTCGCCATTATTGGTAATAATTGGTGATTAAACGAACGTATTGCGATGACATCCACTCCGAAAACATCTCAGGTCGAGACTCTAGGTGGTGAGAATTGAGTTTTTGCTTGTAATTTAGAGAATTACGCGATTTTTTAGCTTTATTTGCGTGACGTATTTCGCTCGATAAAACGTTAGGCCTATTTTTCGTTGTGTCCATTGGCGCAATTCGCAAAATCACGTAGGCTCTCATTTGTGGCTCAAAGCAGATGCTAACATTAGTTTAACTAGGTCGACCTGCACCTTGTCATCGTGGTTAAAGTCACGTACTTTGCAAACTAATCGCTGAAATGGCCATGACGTTTGCGCATTAATTCAAATGAATGTTTATTTTCTGTTACTATTTTTGGACTTTAATTTATTGCTTTATTCCAACTTGTTTGGGTTACATTGGCTTAATGCTTTGTTATTACTTGATTGAGAGATTTGTAAACGTGATCCAGGAATTTATATTATTATTGGAATAAAAAATAAATAAAATACCCAGGATTTACAAATAATAAAAACAGGAATTTAAAAATCTCCACCCAAGTATATAAACCTAATTTTTTTGTTTTATTTTTTTTAGGGGTGTGACTAGTTTCAGGATAATAATTTTAATTTCTGCATTCATAATTTTTTTCTAGGTATGAATGCCATTAATATTTATATATACAAGTGTAAATAAATTATAAAATATTGTTGCATGAGATCATATTGTCAAAAAATGAAAACTAGTTTTTCATACAGTTCATATGTGAAAAATTACTCATCAAATTGGTTTTATTAATTGCCTTATTCACATCGTTATTTACTCTATTTGTAGGTAATTGTGTGGAAAATGCGCTATTAGATAATAGGTGTGTTATTTGCAATTATGTGCCATATTTCAACTGCAATTGCCATTTGCTCCTTATTGCACTTATAAATTGCAGCAATATTGATTTTTTAAAACGCTTGTTACACGTGTCCAATAATAATTTTTTACATCATCTTTGTGTTATGGAATTTGGCAATTCATATATATATGGAGGATGTCAGCCATATATTTATCAATAAATAATATTATGAAACTTGGCAGTGCATTTTATTGTGATGATATTTTTAAGTTTAACAACCTCATTTTACTATACTGTTGCCATGCATTTTTAAAGTACTATAGCAATATCATGGTACTGATGATAATTTTTGCCTTGCATCTGTCATCACTTTTTATCACTCTTTGTTATTTTTGTTATCAAGTTTGCGTTTATTGGCATCGTACAAGAACATCTGTTTTAAATGTCCTTGCCCGAATTCAATATTTGATAGCAACTATATTTAAACAATGCAGTGAAATGATTATATGTTGCCAGGAACCAGTTTGTGGATCGAAATCCAATCCATAATGTGTGAAGAGTTTTTTTTTTTTCAGAATCAACTAGTTTAAATATCAGGCTTCTGATAACCAGAACGAACTTTAGAGTTTTCATATTTGATGTGTTAATTTAAACTAGAATTTATTGAATAATGAAAAAGGAAAATAAATAAATAACTAGTGCAAGAGGCCAAAAGCTGCACAAAATTTAGAATAATTCAGAACAAATATCTCATTCAACAGCTGATTTATGTATATATGTTAATAAACATGTTTATATACATACATATGAAGGAAAAATGGGAACATCACTAAATTTTTACTACCAACATGATCCATCATCTATTTTTTAAAAAAAAGAAGAAATTAGAACAAGTCTAAGAAGTTAAAAAGTTAATAGAGTCAGTTGCATTTTTTGGTTGTAAAACATTAATTTACATGCAACTGGAATGACCTGCAATCAACAAATTTATAAATTGTAAACCCCAATATTAGTGGCGCCCTACTGGTGTCGATTTTCGGAACTAGGTTCAATAAAACACTGAATAAAATCATTGATAAATTCCCCATTTCTTGCTACTTTACAATGGCAATATTTTGCAAAAGCAAGCAAAAGTTAAAGAGATTTTAGGGGATTTTAAGACAGCATTAAAAATAAATATAAAATTAATTGTTGCTATTTTTGTGCATTAATTGGTTTGCAGTAGCACACAAAAATAAATGAGATTTTTTTAAATTGTGCATTTAAAGATTGCGTGTCCATCAGGTGATACTATTTTAAATTGTAAATATTTTCGGATGAACTAAGCTATGTTTGCTTGCGAAATTAGTTTGGTGCAACTATGAAGTTACTCATGCAATGCTGAGATTGCAAATTGTTGGTTAAACAAATGCTGAAGAAACCAAGGCCAAGTTGTTACCTTGTGACAGCTGGTAACCAGTAAACAAAGTGTTTGTGCACATTAAATAAAATTGTATATATTTACTAGCTTACTTGCCAATGCGTAGGCTTCGGTCTTTTTGCCAGGACATTGCACCATATCTTTTGAAATTATCCCAGGAATAGAAACGTTGATACACTTGAAAGAGAAATGTAACTCTTTTTCAATGTCTTGCGCAAGCACGTGGGACCAATACCTGGAAATCTCACCGTATTACTTGTAATTTGCTAAAATACATTTTTTTTTACTTATTTTATAAGACACAATAGTTGTATTAGTCATTGGAAGTGTTGGTGGTGCCACAAGGGAACCTGGAAGAAATAAATGTAAATGGGACATTGATGAAATTTTGTCGAAGCGTGAAGCGATCGCGTGCCGATGTGTTTTAATTAAGAATGGCATTTTCATGTGATCACTGTGTTTGATTGCTTTCAGAATCATGGGTGGAAGTGAGCAATCAAACTCCAGATAGAGTGACACCACTGCCATTTGGTTCCGGTCACAATGGAGATGCCGTGATGCAGAAATTGTTGCTGGAAGCGCAGAGGGAATCTAATCAGTCCTCGGCTATAGTCAGTTTGGCATCATCACGTCGAGACAGGTTCAGAAATTCAGTTTGGTTTTCAATTTTGGGTTTGGATTTTAAATTTGCTATTTATTAACAAATTAACTTTGTTCGTTTCAGCCCCAAGAGTCCTCCGAACAGCCCCAATACGGAGTTGTCGGGACACGAAGAACTGAAAGATGTCTATATCAACTTCAGTCGGGTAGTTATTACTATTTACACATGAAAAGATCATGCATCACTCCTTCTACATATAAATGATCATTGATTTATACATTATTTTGTTCCTGGCCAAAACAAGACACTGTGACACCAGCGTGGTGACACCGTCCTTCCATGACACCCTCTTTAACTACTCGTAACTTTTTGTAACAATTTTTTAAAAAAGTTTTGTTTGCACCAATCGTTTCATTGGCATCAATTCTTTAGAATTACACACTTTCCAGGGTATGTTACAAAACCTTGTCAGTTCACCTTTAAGATTTTTTAAATGTCAGTTATTTTTGCAGTATGAAAACAGTTGAAAATTTGGAAAACTTAGTTCAGGGAATATAAACTGAGTTGCAAATCATTTCATGATTCCTATTAAAGACATTTAATAGATTATTGAATACACCTTCCATAAATAAAAGGTTTCGATAACTTAATTAAAGTTTTTCTCATTTCCCTTTGACTTTCAGTTAACTAGAGATTTTTGTTTGGCAAGAATGATTTGAATTTTCTCAAGGTTCCAGTGTCATCACCCCTGTTTTCAATCAATTAATACAGTGTGAATCAGATCAATATAACCATGAAGTGAAGTAAGCGCGTGATTGAAGACACGTATCTTAATACATGTGTTAATTTACATTCAGCAAACAAACATGTTGACTGGATGTAAATTGGCAGCAAGGCTATATGGTTTACTATTTCAATATATTAAGCCAGTGTGCTATACTGAATCAAAAGTTGGTAAATAGTTTGCAGGAGTATCATTAGAGTTTATTGCGTGCAAATCGATCAATTTTTAACACGTATGTTTAATTTCACAAGTAATTGAGAATCAAATCGTATATAGTACGTACAAAGAAAACAAAATAGTATGTAATTCTGATTATAGCAATTACAGAGGATTTAGTTTGGGTGTACGTACTGTTTTGCAACGCGGCTTTCATTTAATCCGTTGGAGGATAATGTTCGCTGGAAATTGGCAAACTCTGCTTGCAGTGCAAGGTTAACTGTTTGATTGAATGTCATTCTGGATTTTGAATGCAAGATGACTTGCAGAATTAACCCTTTTGAAGTCAGTGTGTTGAACTTTCTGTGAAAGGCAACTATACTAAGAACTTGCTGAAAGTGAGAAATGTTTTTGAGGTGTTTGAAGAAAAACAATAAAAATAGAAGTATGACAGTCATGTGACAAGGAAAGTTGAATGCTAATTATTTAAACTTTAAACAATGTTTAAACTAACATATTGATGTGAAATATTAACCATCTTTGTGGAAAATGGTTGTCAAAATCTTGATGTGAAAGGATTTCATTATGTACAAAATATTAGTTAGAAAAAAGAGGAGATCAATGTAACAAAATCCCAGATTATAGGAGTTATACATACACAAAGGAGTTGATGTCATGATTAAATATGATGGCAAATCAATATAAGTTAAGCCTTTTATTTTATTTTTATAAATGAAAAGTTTATTGGCCGTAGAAATATTCAACGCGAGACTTGCGTAACTATTAAAGTTTTCATTTTAAAAAATAAAAGGTGTTACTTATTGACTTGCCCTTATCTTTATTAAGATTATGTAATAGAATTTGGATAAATGAATTAAGTGGATATGTTAAAATAGTCTTGGTTATAAATGTACGCAGGAGGAGTTAGCCGGTTTGGAGCGCAACTCGGATTGGATTTGGGACTGGTCAAGCTTACCAGATCAACAGCCACCAAAGTACGTTGTTACAACGTTACATGATGTATTATTTGATACATGTAACAGGACAATTTACCCATTTTTTTCCTTAAGGGAATGGAAATTCCGCCATCCTCGTATAACAAGGCTGAGTATGAGACATTCCAAAGCCGTGAAGCGCGGACTTCTGTCCACGGAAGTATTGTCCATCGTTGTGCTGACCAATCTGGTTTCACTCCTGCTAGGAGCAGGGATTGGGTGAGTTAATAATAATAGTGTAATGCAAAGAGTTTGACCAGTAGAACCAATAAATGTCCGTTTGCAGTTATTATATTGGGAAGAGACTGGCCGCGGTCACGAGTTTCGCTCTAGACTAAATCGTGCGGAGGGAGGATTATTAAAATAATGGCTCAAGAGGAACAGATGGTATGCTGTAGTTTGGACTTTTTGTGGACCAACAGCAATCGACTTGAACCGCTCCGTAAGCACCTTATCGTAACGTATTAAGCATCGCAGTTTGCCGCACACCACCGGAAAGTGACAAGATCCAAAAACACTTGTAGATTAGTTTATGGAAACCGGCTAACAAAATGGCACCGAATTCAGATTCACATGAATTATTCCCGGTTTATATAACAAATGCAAAATGGAGGAAATCCATACAGAGCATCTTGAATATATCGCTGTCATAATCGGCTTACGTAGCTCGGCAACGCTGGCGCTGTTACTAGTAATATTGCGAATGACAAGATATTCATTGCTGCTATTTTATCAGCTACTTTTAGCTAGCGATTTACCTTCAAGGTAAAATAGGTTAAATTAAAATGTGTCTCGGTAAAATTTGAAGCATGAAATATCGAGATATTTTTAAGAAAGTTGACGCGTTCACGTGGTCAGTTTTCTAGATTTCTTGTTCTTTCAAAAATTGTATATTTTCTTATGATTTAATTCGTTTTGTTTCTTTAAAAAGAAACAATGGTGACGTTCTATAATTTACAGGGTGTCTACTGAACTGGAAAACCTGAGTTTTTTTTAATTTTTATTTCACCTTTAAATCCTGAAAAATTTATAATGTTAGACATTTTGAAAAGCAGTTAATAATTGCACTTATTCATCAGTTTGCATTCAGGATTAATTGTTTTGTTATGTAACTATCTGTCCCTGTATTACATTCATGTATTTCAACATTATGACTTGCTATATAACGGTATCAGTCAAGTTATTTATTTTGTGTCTTGGAAAAAATAAGTGAATGTCCTTGATAATCTTGGAAATATACTGGAATTTTGAAATGAAAGTTCAGTAGACACACCGATTTAAATAGATATTTTCAAAAAGTTTACTAAAAATGGCTTGGCTTGCGTGTACGCGGAAGTTGTTGGAAAAGTGAAACGCAATGTATTAGAAGGTTTTATGATTTTTGGTTCGTAAACTGTTGCATTTATGAACTTTTAAATACTTCATCAAACCTTTTGAAACTATGGAGTGAAAGAGTCCAATCAATAGTAAAGAATATGGATTTCTTTCTATAGCTGTAAATATAAACCTGCCTGGTGTTAAAGGTAAAAAGGCTTTATTGATTTGAAGGCTTATTATATATGTTGTCCTTTTAAAGGAACTGTTAGCAATGAGAAAAGTTCATTGACAAACTTTTGATACCATATAGGATTAATTTTATTTTCATAACATATAACGTTTTTAGTAATTTTAAGTACAATTGCGCGCAAACTTAGCATATCATATGTGCTATATATTATAAATCAGTAGGGCAGTTTTGAGGTTCAATTAAACACTCTGCTGGTCAGAGAGGGTTGATGGAGGTTTTCTGCATCCTCTTTGTAGGCTTTTTACATTGACATTTCACAACATGTAAAATTATTTATCGTATGCATTTGCGGCAAGTGTTGTTTGAGCACGTACGGGTAAGTTGTAATTGCTAGCTTTATTGGGTGTACAGCTTACTGGTTGTTCTGTATTGGGAGATTGTCACGCAAATCTACTCTTAAAAGTTAACAAAAATATCTAATTATAAAGTGGAAGTTTGTACTAAGATGTTGAGCTTAACGGAGTTGCGGTATAATAGCCTTTCCAAGCAAGTCTGTGTATAACTATGTGTACTTATAGCCCTTTATTAAAGTACACTTTTGAGGGAAGACTTTGGTCACAGTTCATCTGCAGTTTCTTGAAACTTTCAGGTTCCCAACGTTCAAGTGTTTTCACGCTTAAAGAACTGGTTGGTTTAAAAAGAAACGCGTATTAATGTAGTACTATACATACAGTGCATTTTTTTTACAGTCAACTAGTCAATATTTCTTTGTTGGTTGATTGCAAGGAATTGTTTTTGGTAAAATTTGGTATATCAATTTATATTTTAAAGTTGTACAAATTCAGGAATTTTGCCAAAACCCGGAAAATTTGAGGAAAATTGATATAAATTTATAATATGCAATTTGAATGTGTTTTATATTATTGTATACAATTATTTAGAAATTGTTTGCATTAAAACTAGTTTAACCTGTACATAGAGTAATCAATATGCTGTGGAAAATTAAATTTTGAAAAGCACTATGCAAAACCTGGAAAACTCAGGGAAAATGGTAATCACAGATTGGTATGAACCATGGTTCCCAAACTTTTATTTAAAATTATTTTTATGCTTTGATTTCAATTATGGTTAGAAAATTAAATAGATCAGAAAATGATTGACATTAAATAAAATGACAGTTGACTGTGAAAAAAAATGCATTATTTGTAAATGTTTCTTGCCATTGTTGTGGGAAAAGTGCACATGCAGTTGGAGTCATGAAAAGCAAACTGAAATATAATATGGTAACATTTTTGTAAAGTATTATGAATAATTTTATGCAGTATCTGAATTTGAAGAGTATTGACTATTCTTACATTCCACCAACTAATACTGTTTGAATCGGAGCATGGAGCACTTGAATCCTTTGCATCCATTTAAATTTCTCCAGGTATTCCATGATAAATGGCAATATAACTATGCAAAGATACAATTATAAATTTTACTACAAGTTACAAATATCCATCATGTAACAACCTACTCATTCCAGGTGCGGCCATCGTGATACGAGAAATGACAACTTGCGTAATTCCTTTCGCAGCGGCAAGCTTTTCAAAAAAAGGTAACAATTAACATTTATTACTCTGGTTATTGTTACTAATATCTTGAGCATGCAAAGGGGTTAGAAATATTATACAACTTTTATAACATGTAGTTATATTTAAAAAAAAAAAAAAAAACATGATGGACCTGCAATTTCTTTACAAAAAAACTACTATCTGTTAAAAGTGTTGTTACCAGTGCAGTGTTGGTAAGTGTTTTCTATTAAATTATCTCCATTTTGCTTTATATTTCCTGGAATCATGCAAATATTGATTATAGTAAGCTGGTTTTCGGAAACCTTCCTTGGAATTTACTTTAGACTCTGTGACTTGGTTTCCTTTTTTATCAAACACAGGGATCCCTTCTGATAATTCACTGCAAATAGAAACAAAGAAATAGTTCCTTTATTAAATAGCAGATTAAGTATATATCATGTACTTTATTTTAGGTTGCACACCTTTGCCGCATTAAGGGAATGTTGATACAGTTGGCCGCAGCCACGGCAGCGAAAGGAACAAACCTTTGGAGGAAAGGAGGGGCCCTCTGCAATTACAGTTATAATACATATGTATCCTGAAAATGTAAGTAAATATGCTAAAAAATGCAATACTTTTTCCAAATAAGATTTCAATCCTAGCGCGGTCACAAGCGCACCGGTAGTTGCCGATAAGTACGCTACACCGAGTTTCCTGCATTAAGTAAAGTAAATAAAAACGTGTATTATTTTTACTATTAAGTGCATTCAGGTTTGTTTAACATTAGACACATCAGCAAACATGAATGCACTCAATACGATGATGTATACATACGTGGAAGATATGGAGGATTTAGCATTTCGGTTCGTGTAGTTAACGAGCGCGTTGAAAGATTGGTTAACCCATTGCCAGAAGATTACTTGTGGTGTTGTTCTGCAATATGTAATGTTTGAATAATTAATCATTTTATGGGCAATAGGTTAATTTTAGTAACTAATAATATCAGTCAAGTTATATATTTCTTTGTCCTGGGAAAAAAAAGGGGTAAATGTGCTTGATTATCCTGGAATTTTGAAATTATAGTTACGTAGACACCTGGGTTAGATTTAGCTGATTTTGGTATGTATACCTATAAAATTGTAGCATAAATCCTGTGATAACCATTCCACCTGGAACTTGGAATGACATGCGGCCAATAACATTCATCATATCACCAGTGTCAGGGTGGTAAGCGGATTCATACAACTTCTTCGCGTACCAAATCTTCTCAACACTTGTTCCCGGTGGTTCCAGTTGACAACTGCAATAAACATTTCCAATTGTAAACTTATTACAATGGATTTATGCAGGTTTCCTCCACTGCAATAGGGTTTTCAATGTTACATTTCCCAAACAAAGAACATATCCTTTCATATGCTAATATACTTTCTTGCATGCAAGATAATTAATTGTAATAAATATTGTGTTTATAGTCCAATTGATGTGATAGTAAACTTAAATGACACATTTCCAAAGCATCAATACTAAATAATTAAGAGATAATTTGAAAAAATGACCATGAGCACGTGGCTCTTTGTGTATAAACAGATGTAGAGGATTCCCATTAAAAACCCGTTTATTCTCCTTACTGTAAAGCACAAAATACTTCCTGCACAAACTGGTTTTGTATTAAGTTAAAAATTATACAGTTTATTAGCATTTATAGGCAGGGTATACGTGTTCAGTATACCGATATTGTTCCAAGAGCTTCTTGGCTTCTTCGAGTTTTTTATTCGAAGTTAATACTGTCCTGGGATCAGTCACCCACAGATAATGTTTTAGTCGACCTGTAAACGTGCTTTGGTCCCATCGGGGCTGATTTAAATCGATCCGGGGTACTGCTAGTCTTTCCATTTTGATAAGTACTATATCCGAGTACTACGTGTTTGATGTGCGCGTTTGGCAACATGGGAAAAATTCGAACGAAAACGGCGACCGTTACGAGAAATATTTGAATTTCAAAAGGCTATTTCAAGGTAGAATCGGCGATTTTGCGTTATACAATTTGTATTATATTGCCGATTTCTTTATATAAAATCCTATTCAGTCCAGATTACTAGATTTAATTGTGGTATTTTAGTAGCATCCGATTTTAAGCGCCAAATTTAAATTAAAGAATTGTAATGTCATTGTCGCAAAGTAGCTAAATGACCACAAAAATATTCCCTATGTTAATAACTCTGATTAAACATTCACTGTCGTTAGTCTTGTCTATATGTACCTAATTATCTTAGTAATGTCAGTTATGCATTTGCCGATTTTGATATGCATTTTAATACATTTCTGGTTTAAACCATGTCAGATAAATCCTGATAATTCCCAAACTGAAAAATAAAATGGGGGAACCAAACACAACTGAATGGCAGAAAGTAAAGGACAATGAAGAGAAACTTATTCAGAAAAGTAATTTTACCACAATTATACAGCAAGTATAATATTAATTTAAATTTCTAAATATTTTGATTTACATATTGTAAATATACAGATATTGAAAACATGAAATACATTCTCAACGTTCTGGAGATGATTGCAAATGATTTCAATGCTACTGAATTGAACTTTAATGAGATAAAATCGAAAGTTGACGGTTAGCTGATTTAACTGGAAACACTATTTAAATTGAAAAGTTGTTTTTAATACTACTAATTGTGCAATTTTTATTTCGTCAGAACTGGACAAACGGGTATTGCGTTTCAACGAACGACTGGAAAACTTTCAAAAGGAAATTCTTCCAATACATACAGACAACTAAACAGTAAGTACATTCTTGTTTATTATCATAAGTAATGGTACATGTTTATTCCTGAATGTCTGCCAATTCACAATTAATATCCATGCAGACAGAGACACAAGTTTGCAAGAATCCCAAAGCGAAAACACAATTTTTCACTAATTACCTATCCATATAAATACGTAATTAACTCCATTCCTCTAAATATCACATATCCGGCTTTAGATTCTGGTTTATTCCAGCAATCTATAACTGAAAAACTGTAATAAGTCTTACATGTACGTTACGGATCAAATTTTCAATGCGAGATCCACAACTTCAAATTCCTTCATATTACTTCACCAGTATATATAAAAGACTAGAATTATAAGGAATGTATAAACACTGTAATGCGCATAGTACAACTTTCACTATAGGCACTTTGACAATTGATTGGCGCGTTGAATATACAGTTTGGTTTTGTGTTTGATTCATTGGTTAATTACATATTGTATAAACGTGCTTAAAATTCAAGTGTTGCTATCCTTTGTGGCAATTTTAAAGGCTTGGAGATGACAGCATACACTTCATCATTGTGAGATATGTGGTCCACTGATCTTTCCGGGGTTCTGGTGTTCGAAGTATCGGAATTGCTGTCCGGTGGGAAGTCTTCTGTTTCGGTTGTAGGGCCTGCAACAGTTAAATGAATAACATCAGACATGTTGGGGAATTGAAAATGTCCTTCGACAGGTGGTCATCAACATGTAAGGGTGGTCAACTTGACAGGTTTCACTGTATTATCACAGACTAGACATTCAGAGACCAACTACACAGACAATTTACATAGAACAGATAAGATAAATGTTCATGTTAACTTTGAAATTCTTTATTATATCATTTTAAAATGTACATTAAAAATAAATACAATTGAAATTCCCCGACTTTATTGAAATTCTGTTACTTTTCCCTGAAAACAAACCTCTACATTTAAACTTCCTGGCTTTTCCCTGAATGCTGGAAACCCTGTCAGACCATCTCGTACATGTCTGTCAAGGACCATCAGACTAAAAAGAATTGATTTCATTGGTTCATGTAAATGCAGTTTCACAATTAACAACTCAGCCATATACAGTATCAGTAGTTAGAATAATCAATCCCAACTCATACACATTAGTATCCACTGGCTTGGTGTTTTGCACGCGTGTTATTGCAAAGTTAACACAAGTATTAGTAACTTTTATACTGATTTGTGAGACGCACTTGTGCAAGTAGACGAAGACGTTGATTTGAGCCTGTGGTAGATGTGTCCATCATCCGGCGAGGCTTCGATGGGAGACTTCTCTTTAACCGACTTCTGCGGCGCGAACTGCAGCAAGTAATCGTAACCGTTGTTGTTCTTGATGTGAGCTTTGGGCAGCGCTACGATGGCCGGTTTGGAGAAGTCACTCGTGGACATGGCCCTCTGCTGGAAGATCGAAGATGGGAACGAAGAAGACATCGGGGACGTTGTGACCGGACTGGTCAAGTAATCGTAGTCCCCGCGAGGCTCTTTGATGCTCTCTTCGTGGATGTTGTCGGTCTCGTGCGCGAAGGTCTTCCACGCCGCTTCCCTCTTCTCTAACATGGCGTAAACCGGTTCGTCGAAACGTCTCGGTGACAGCAAAGGGGCCTTGTCGTGGATGGAGTTGGTCAGAAGGTCCACTGGAGGAGTCTTCACTTTGCGCTGATGGTGGGAAGAGGAGTCGTGTCGCGTTGATTCCGCCACGGACTGCATCGACATGATGTTGCCGTTGTCTTGATCTATGGAAGAAAGTGGTGACACCGGTTTGGATTTCCTCGGTGGCTTCGCGAACGGAGCCGTCTTTGGTCCCTTTTGTTGCGTGGACACCGGGAACGCCTTTTTGTTTCGGACCAAAATGCCATTTTACTCTCACGCATTTCAACGAGACTTACGGTCACCTTACTAAATAAGTTAAAATACGAACTTCGGAGTTGGTGTTGCCTAGGCACTTGGGAGCTTCACCGGCCTTGAGGGCCCTCATTCGGACCTGGGCACTGTGGAAGAGTGCGTTGGCGTGGGGCGTTTCGAAGTTGAACGTACCTTCCCCGGAACGGCACATCCTGCCGGCTTCGAATGTGAAAACATCCGCCGTTCTTCCGTATCTCCGGATGTGATGGTACTGCCAGATGAACAAGGGTTTTGGCGTGGCTGATGCAGAAGCAGAAGCCGATTGTTCCTCCCGAAGGGACAAGTGGTAAGGCCCTACGACCAGCAGGTATTGGCCGCGGAGACCGCACACCTCCGAAGTCTGCGTGTCCACCACTTTCACCGGAACCACCAATTCTGGCACTGTGAATTGAAAGTCAACATTTCTATACAACACCTTAAGGCAGCGAGTTAAGGGATTAATAATCACCTGCTGTTAGGGAACAGTATATTTGGTTTTCTTCCTGTTCTTCGGAGAAGACAAGAGAGTCACTCGACTGGTTGAGATTGCAACTTTCCTTCTTCTGAGTTCCAAAGGCAACAGTCTGAAATGCTTGCACCCATTCTGCCAGTTCCTGTGTGGTACTTGTAGAGAACTGCAGCAATTGGGATTTGGTTGTCACCTGTGATAATGTAATTTAGTGGAAAAATGAATATTGGTGTCCGCGGCGGGCCGAAAGAGACTTCGCGTGATGTCCAATGTCACATGCTTATATGGATTACTACCTCGAAGACATTTGGTTGAGATTTTTGTGCAGCTTGCACCACTTTGACACAATCATTGAGAGGGATGAGTTTGCAGGTTGAAGAGTTACGAATGAATGCTTCTTCGGATTCAAACAGTTCGGCTCTTTGAACAGCGTAACTGCTGGCACCGTACAATGCGCAGTATTTCCTCTGCCAAGTACGCTGAAACAGATCAAAACAAATTTAATAATGTTATTAGCACAACTGCAAAACTGCAAAACAACAATGTCACTCGTTAAACATTGCAATGAATGAAAATAATGCCTAAAAATTGAATGATAAAGTACATCACACTATTATATTCAGTTTTCCAAAAACCACTTTCTATATCCCATTTCACTTTATTTGTTCAGACTTTTGCCATTTATTTCAATTAAAAAAACCAATCACAAATTTGAAAATATGAGTGTACGAATTTGCCCGAACCTAATGCGCATGCGCAGTGAATACGCACAGCCCTCTGGTGGCGCCAAATGGAACTACAACATAGTGACTGTGTTTATATGTACTTCAGTTTGTTTTCCCAGTGCTTCAACTTTTAAAAACCGACTGCCTACATATTTATATTCAATCAATTAATGATTTGAAATAGTTATCAGCAGTGCCCTCTGGTGGTGCTAAACAGAACTACAACTTATTGATTGTGTCCCTCAACTTGACATTTCACTGTACCTAGCACAAACAAATTGTGGTAAATAAATATAAATGTAATTCTACCATATTTTGTCACTTTTATTAACTTTATGCAACAGTTTTATGGCAATAAATAGGCCTAATGAGTCACTTTAAAAAGTTTGGGATAAAAAATGATTACTATATATTGATTTCCTGTCATGTGACAAAAGTGAAAAGGAGAAAAGCAGGCGTGTCAAGGACATTTTTCCAAGCGATATTTTATGTCAGTGTTATTTTGTTAGGTCAAATAACATTATATTAACTATCAACAATGTCATATCCTGCTCACTGTGTTTGAAACAGTAAATGCACACGAATGGCACACATTCCACTCCATGGTCCCATTTTACAACCCCCACCCCTAGAAATTCAAGGAATTGCGTGGGAAATCCTGTTTTCTGTCTTCGTCGAATTTACAAATGGGTCTTATTCTATGAATAGCAACTATAGTATATAGAAATCCCATTGTTTTTATTGGGACATGCAAATATTTCGTTTTAGGGATCATCCATATATGAAGTTCAAAAGTGAAAAACCGCATAATTGTAACTCCACCGGATTTTTCATCTAAATGAATGCCATGAAAATGCCTGGAAAATGTTTCATTTTTGACACTGTACATAATTTCGTTTATTGATTTAGAACTGTATTCCTGTTCTAATTTGCTTGGAACAAATAACCAATTAGTAAGCATGAAACTTTTGAAATTTAATGGTTCATTCCACTAATTTTCATCAGTTTTTATGGGATTAATGTGGTTTGTTATGTATAACTATTACTTTATGTATTTTGTGTCCTGGAAAAAGTAATGAATACACTTCTCACAAACCAAGTTTTTACCACTTTAATATGTATTTTTCTCATAAGCGATTATTGTGACGTCACACTGTCATTAATATAAGACATCCCAGCTAATAACCAACAATTAATATTACAAAATTACAAACAGTGATATTACACAAAGTCACGCAATTCATATATGTATGTACTAACATGTAATGAGACGTAGTATAATTTCTTTTTTAGGCCACACCCAATGCTGTAAAAACCAATCATAAACAAGCAAAAGTGGGGCTTATTGTGTAGCCTATAATAAAAAACGACCAAAAACCAATAATAAATAAAAATAAGATGAATCACTTCAAATATTGTAACTTTCCTTGTTAAATATGTAACTTGGCATTAAATTCATTCAATCTTCCTTATCATGTGAACTAAATTTAAAAACAGATATTGAAATAGGCCTAATTTATTGTTTTTGATCTATAGGCTTAAAAATAAGCCTTTTTTAATCGGACATCGTTAAAAACAAATGATATATTGCTAAAAAAATATAATACGGATGATACATTTATAGTTTTTACTGGTTTTAATCCTAAGACTCATGCATTTATCTGATCTGAGTCATTTTTATATCTTTAATAATATTTGTACAGATTAATGTGCTTATCAAAACATCGATAGGCCTAATTCGAAAACAAAAAATAATAACAATACCGCAAAAAAGAAATAAAACCGTTTTGAAATTAGAGCTTACCTTGAGAATTATTTGAGTGTGAGGGGTGGCCAAATAGCCGTGTTTGATCGGAAAGTCCTGTATTTCCATGAAGAATTCCCATCAGCCATGAACACAAAGTACGCAAAAGTTCGAATTTTTTCGAATCTTTCCAATCTCAGCCCATCAAATGTGCCCAAAATGACGATATTTCACGGTACGAACTCATTTTTTTCCGTCACCCGTGTTGGAACAAGTTGGAAACCTCTCGCAAAACCACCGGATAAAGTCAAATGAAAAGTTGACGGCCAAAATACGCCAATCCGGCTTCCAAACCACGCCTACAAACTACGAACACCGAGTTCTTTTTTGGTGACGTCTGGAAACAGCGCATCGATCGAAGTTCGAAATGCGGGATTTGCGCGCGCTTTACAGCTCCTAAATGGCCACATCACCCGTTATATAGGGATAGGCCTATCGGCTTCAAATATTTATACAGCTTGTTGTCGGAAAAAACTGATGTAGTGTCTACCGAGAATGTCGTCTTCCGACTTTGTGTTTGTGTTTTAATTGAATTGATAATTCTTGGTCTTTTGTAATAACAAGAATAACAAGATAACAAGAATGATAATAACAAAGATGATAATAGCGCCATCCCGTGACGTACTTGACGAAACTTGAGTAGCAATAAGCAACTGTAGATGGCGCTGCATCTCCGCAAATGGATAAAATGGACAAATATTTGTATTTTGGGGAAGTAATAATGATGGAAAATAATTATGAATTAATACAATACTTGCGATTTTACTAAAAAAACGTAAATTATATGGTTTTATTATTTTAACTAACAAATATAAATTATAATATGCATTAATCATGTCCACAATAAAACCAATAAAACTGATAAAACAATTAAAAATGGTGTTTGAGAAGAAAAATTGTGTTCGAGGATCCTGATAAATTTAGGGGGTAGGCAAGTAATATGCTATTTATTGTGCACTTTATTGTATCAAGGATTTTATGAACGTATTTTGAGGATGACCCCGTATCACTGTGACGCTTCAGTCAACGGATGTATGTACTCATTATGGATTGCCCCGGCTTGCCATACCTGTCGAGTTGTATCAATGATCGCGCTCTGATTGGCTGTTCGTTGCTGCGTATACGTGTTTGATATTTTTGACTTTTGACTGGCCTTGAATTTGCCGATCGCGGTTTGTGTTTGTAGTGCGGTGTTTGTGAGAAACAGTGTGTGAACACGAAGCCAGTAGGAAGATTAGTTGTAATCTTATCTTGCGACATTTTGCTAAGACGGGAAATCGCCGAAGCGGAAACCAAACCGTTGATTTTGATCGTTTTATTTCAACGTAGTTGTAAAGACTTTTTAGAAAAGTTAGTTGACTCACGTTTCCTGCTACGCCCTCTTATATAATTATATTTTGCACAAAGTATAATAATATAATCATCATGTCGATACCTGTTCCTACACTGAAACTTGCGGATGGAGTCAACATTCCTGTTATTGGACTTGGAACATGGAAGGTTTGTATAAAACAATTACAATTACGTATAAAAATTATAAAATATGAAAAGTACTAATCGAATTAATAGGTTAAAAATACATTAAAGTAAGTATGTTATTGCTTTATTCACTTAGGGGATTTTTAGTACATTCCTCTAATTTTAGTCAATTTTTACAAATTTTTATTCAACTTTCAGTGACTTTTATAGTAGTACATATTTTCGCCACCAGATGGGCGCCAAGTCAATTTTTATTTACATTGTGATTCTATTTTATGATATTGTTGGTTTATATTAAAATTATAAAACTACTGGCATACCTAACTTTATGTATAGAATTAAATCATGTAAAGTAAATTTATTATATAATTAAGTATAGTATCCACAACCTTATTACCACAACTCATTTATAATTTAGTTATGTAAGTCTGCCACAAGATGGCGTGATTTGTGTTCTTTGGTCAGCCATATGCACTTATGAATGTATCCAATGTATCAATGCTTGGATCAATGCTAAATTAAAATAGATAACCTTGAAAGCAAGTTTAGGTGTCATGCAAGTTTGAAATTTGAAACTTCCTATATCGTTGTATAGTGTCATGTTACAGAAATTGATTTTCCTTATGTAATAGCTACATATGTAGTGTCTCACTTCTGCTACTAGGTGGCGCTTTTAAAAACGCTGTTGTTTAAGAATGTAAATTCGAAATTTTTATTAGAAATTTCGTTCTAGAAAATCAAAGTTTATTTTATAATATTTCTTAATTGATATCTTGTAAATTATATTTGACAGTCTAAGCCGAATGAAGTGAAACAAGCAGTGAAAGATGCAATCAATGCAGGATATACGCATTTGGATTGTGCTCATGCATATGAAAATCACAAAGAAGTTGCAGAAGCAATCAAAGAATCCATTGCTGAAGGAAAAATCAAAAGAGAGGACCTTTTCATCACCACCAAGGTCCATTTTATTTATTTATCTATTATATAATATAGTACACCTTAATTTTAATTAACAATTTTAATGTGTTTTGTGTATTTATGCAGTGCTGGAATACATTTCACTCCAAGGATCGTGTTCATGAACAAATAAAGATCATTCTATCCGACTTGGATGTTGCTTACATTGATCTGTTTTTAATCCACTGGCCAACTGGAAATAAGGTAGTGTATTTATTAGGATAATTAATTGAAATAATTCAACTTTTCTTGACATGTTTGTATGGAAACTGTAGCCACCTTTGTTCTTTATCTTGTGATATTTCTGTATACATTCAAGTGTTTAAAAGAACTGCAGAGGCAGCAGGAAAAAGTACACCCTATCTCCCCCAAAAACCTCAAAAACAACATTCCAATAGATGATTAAACATATGGAAATGAAGTTGTTTGGCTTATAACCTTGTAGTTTTTGTCAATTATATATAGTGTGGGTTTTGTTTGACTACTTTCGTGCAGCTAAATTGTACTTTACCAGGAAACATTTAAATGTAACAAAAAGTTAATGTTTTAAAAAAGCATTATTAACTAAATTTAATTTTCAGGGTTTATTTGTATAGATTTGCTGAAAATTAATATTGTAAAGTCTATTATCCTTTCCATGTACTAATTGGATTCAAAGCCTAATAACAAAGTAGGCTTATAAGCCTCATCATAATAACAAATGCATACATTTACTTACACAGGAAGGAGGTGAACTGTTCCCAGCTGATGAAACCGGACATTGGATCCCTTCGGATGTTGACTATGTGGAAACTTGGAAGGCATTGGAAGAAGTGCAGAAAAAAGGGCAGACAAGATCAATAGGAGTTTCAAATTTCAACAGCGAACAGATCAAACGTATCTTGGAAGTTGCTGAAATCAAACCAGCTACTAACCAGGTATATGAATAACTATATTGAATGCAATGTGATATGGTCGTTTCACTTATATGACAGCTAGGTAATGTTTATAAATAGGTTGAGTGCCACCCTTACCTGCAACAAAAGAAATTGCACAAATTTTGCAAGGAACATGGAATTACCATCACTGCTTACAGTCCATTTGGATCCCCTGACAGGCCTTGGTTAGATTGGTTTATAAACCTTCAATTAAGTATTGTTTAATTACAAATACGGTTTTAGCTATTGATTTTAATTGTTGCCGCGGTGACAGTAAACTCGATCCCGCGAATGTCGGCTCGCGGTATAAATATGTAACGGTTATTTCTACCCTGTGTAGCATATGTTAAAGTTGGGTTAATAGTTTAGAATATTGTTATTACAGATATTGTGTTGCTTTGTTATATTTTAGGGCAAAATCTGATGATCCCAGCATTTTGACCGATCCGGTCATCAAGACCATCGCGATGAAATACGGGAAGTCCGTGGCTCAGGTTATTATATTTAAATTGTCTGAATTTACATATATTTTGGGTGGTATTTATAGGTTATTACATGTTTATTTGAATAATAATATTGTAGGTTGTACTGCGTTTCATCATCCAAAATGGGATGATTGTGATTCCAAAAAGTGTAACCAAAGCTCGTATCGAGGAAAATTTCAAAGTAAGTTAAACCGGTTAAAATATAAATTGTATTTGGCAATTAATATTTGTCTAAATCTCCATTTAGATCTTTGACTTCACTTTGAGTGATGAAGATGTTAAACTTCTTGAGAGTTTGGACAGAAATTACCGAGCTTTACCAATGACGGAGTAAGACAGGATTCTCATTTGATTTTAAATTCACTAACTGTTGGAATTGACTTGTTTTTAATTATATTTCCAGGTCCAAGAATCACAAATATTTTCCTTTTGACATCCCATTTTAATTGTTTGCATTCTACATGATGCTTATAATGAGATCTAATCTCAATGATTGGTTGGAATAAGAAAGTATTTTACTGCATTTCTGTTAAATGTTAATTCTACAAATTATTTTTGTTATGAAACGAGAGCTAAATATGCAATTGGCAGCTCCCGAATGTAACAATCTGTAAGCTTTAGTTAATAATCCAACGCAATATGTATCCTTGCACACTATTTTAAATTTTAGTAGCATAGAGATAATACATACTTATCATCTTTGAAAGTTGTTGATGAGCAAATACAAAGTGTGTTACTATTTTTGTTTGTGATATCTTTTATTTCCGGGTGTGGAAAACTACCGGGAATTTTCCACATTGGTTGAATTCGGCCATATTTAGTTGAATTACACAATATGGTTTTAGGAATTGTTAATAGGTTATAGTTAACTAATGTAGTCAAAGCTTTCTGAATAGGCTTACAGCTGAAATTGCAAAATAACTCCATCTATTGTATTAATAATTGTTTAATTTGATTATTGATATGGAAAACAAAGTGATTACAGAGTCTATGGACATTATCCAGAGTTTAATTTTTCAAACAAGAAATTATATATAATGAATCGGTGTGAATTTGAACGCCGCGTCAAGGTTGTCGCTATCTCTTAATGCGTGTTTGCGGATACAGCTTAGTTTATCTTTTTTTGCGAAATAATGCAAACATAACTATAGATAGTACCATCCAGTCTTGATAGTACTACTTGACTTCAAAAGTTGTATCCCAATTTTCCAACCCTATAAATTTGGTGTTGCGAGAATATAGTCATGTCGCGCCAAGTTCCCGCAATTAAACTCCGGGAAGGAGTGAACATTCCCATCCTGGGGTTAGGTACATGGAAGGTAAACTATTTTACAGATATCCAATATAGCATTGCAATAATTATAGGAATAATACAAGAAGTTTTGTTTCCTTCCTCTCAAGTGTTTATTTAGGTTTTGTTACATGTTTCGGCTTACATTGAAGCCATCATCAGGCACTGCAAACATACAATTATAAAATGAGCTAAAGATTACAACACATTTAGGAAAATATATCAAAAACAAGACACAGGTGTTGTACAACCGTGTACAATACAATGACAATCTAATAGAAATGTGGATTTAAACTTGCACTGAAAATATTCATCAGGAGTTTGTTGGTGTAATATAAACAACTGGTCAGGAGGGTCCAACATGTAGCAAAACTTAAATAAACACTTGAGAGGAAGGAAGCAAAACTTCTTGTATTGATTGGCACCTCTCAGCCATACCAATGGCCATACCATGACCTATAGGAATAATGTAGGAGTTGTAGAAAGAATTAAAGTTGGGGGAACTCTTGAATGGAATTCAAGACATTGTGTTAATTTTGACAGTCTAAACCAAATGAAGTGAAACATGCTGTGAAAGATGCCATCAATGCTGGATACAGACATTTTGATTGTGCTCATATTTATGAAAATCACCATGAAGTTGGCGAAGCCATCAAGGAATCGATTGCCGAAGGGAAAATAAAGCGAGAAGACCTTTTTATCACCAGTAAAGTATGTTAACCAAATTAATACATTTATTATTCTACAATTCCTTGCAGTGAAGTATGTATATATAAATATAACTTTTTACCACAGGTTTGGAACACATTTCACTCGAAAGACCGTGTTCACGAAAACACGAAAATAATACTTGCCGATTTAGGACTTTCTTACCTTGATCTTCTCTTGATTCATTTTCCAATATCACTTCAGGTAACACTTTTTTTGCTAATCAATTAATATATAAAATAGTGTTAAAATTGTCTACTTTGCTGCAATGCATAGGAAGGAGGTGTTTTGGCACCGAAAGATGAAGCCGGTAAACCGTTATTGTCAGATGTTGACTATGTGGAGACTTGGAAGGGATTGGAGGAAGTGTATAAGAAGGGATTGACACGTTCAATAGGCATTTCAAATTTCAATAGCGAACAGGTTAAAAGAGTTTTAGATGTTGCTGAAATTAAACCGGTTACTAACCAGGTAAGCGCTGCGTCAAAGTAGGAATGTGTTGGAATTTTTGTTCTGGTCTTGTTTTGAAATTAAGGTGATTAAATTTGTGTCTATCCCTAGATTGAATGCCATCCTTACCTTCAGCAAAAGAAATTACAAAAATTCTGCAAAGAGCATGGGATAACCATCACTGCGTACAGCCCATTCGGATCACCCGACAGGCCATGGCAAGTTTACATATTGGACAGCTAATTCAATGTGTCTACTAATAAACTTATCTAATCTTTCAGGGCAAAACCAGACGATCCTGACATTTTGTCAGACCCAGTATTGAAATCAATAGCTGAAAAATTTGGGAAGTCTGTAGCCCAGGTAAGTTAAAATTGTAGAATATATATATTCTACAATTTATACATGTCACATATTGTTTGATGCAGGTTGTGCTTCGTTTTATCATCCAAAATGAAATGGTTGTTATTCCAAAGAGTGTCACAAAGTCTCGAATTGAAGAAAATTTCAATGTGGGTTAGATATATTTTACATACTATGTTGATAGATTAATTATATAATTATTTTCTGCAAATTTCAAGGTGTTTGACTTCACACTGAGCGATGAAGATATGAAACGCATTGAATCATTGGACAGAAATTACAGATGTGTTAAAGTTGACATGTGAGAAACTTATTTATGTGATGTACCATAAATTTATTTAAATTATAATGTCTGGATTGAAATTGAAATATATGTTCAATAATTTCAGGTACAAGGACAGCAAATTTTACCCCTTCAACATTCCATTTTAATTGCAAAATAAAATGCATCGAAATAAATATGAATTAAATAGTGGCAAGAATTGAAATCATCAAAATCATGTATACTATTGTATTTAATTTGCGGTTTAAATTGTAATTGGGTGAAATAAATAAATTTAAAATATACAACTGACTGTTTAATTCAATCATCAACTTTATAAACAAACAATTACTAATGCAGCCTTGAGCCGGTTATACATTGAATTATGCAATTGAAAACACGTGGTTAACAAACAAAAGGATTGCGATACAGCGCCACCTGGCGGTAGACCATGTAGCCTCAACCGGTCCGCTACGAAATTGGGTTTTTCTATTTGTTTTTGGACCTAAAATCTATGCTTTCCCGGAATCTTTGATACGATCCTTGCCCAGAGATGTCATTAGAGAAAGCAGGATACTAAAATCAGGATATATAATCAGAGCGGAAATTTTGGTATCGTAAAAGAACTACATTTTGTACTTCATCGACCGGAAATTGGCAATCACGACTATCTCTCTCTCTCTTCAAATTTTCCATTCGAATCCGAAGTTCAAGTTGGCGTGTTTGAAGTCTGCAAGTGTCGCAAGGTTTTCGTATTTGCACGAGATGGCCGTACCAAAATTGAAGCTGAACAGTGGATTTGAAGTGCCAGTAATCGGTTTGGGAACTTGGAAGGTGCCGATGTTTTGAAATTTCCATAAATTAAAGCCGAATTTAGTAAAATTGTGTTTTTTATTTATTACGCAGTCGCCATCCGATGTAATCCGAAAAGCTGTTTTGGATGCAATCGATGCAGGATATCGACACATTGATTGTGCTCTCGTTTATCAAAATGAGAAAGCCATTGGAGAAGCTTTCAAAGAAGCATTTGAGTCGGGAAAAGTCTCCCGTCAAGATTTGTTCATAACGAGCAAAGCAAGTTTCATAATTAATTAATTTATATATAGCTCAAGGTCGTGTAATTCATTTCCAAATAATTATAATTTATCACAAAATGAACTCTGACATTTTGTACAACCTTGAAGTAAATCTACTGTGTTTATACATGCTTTAATTAACTTTTGTAACATATTGTTTTATATAAATATAATTATTATGACAAATCTTAGGATAAATTAACCAAATTATACAAATAAATATTACAGTAATTTACGTGTTATGTGAAATATATATGTGTAGTTACGATGTTATTAAAATTCTAAGCATGGAAAATTATTAATTTAATCTAATAAATGAATAATTTTATGGAAATTCAGGTTTGAATGATCACATTTAAAAGAGAAATTATTTCTCAGTTATGGTGTTCTTGATAACATGATAAAATAACTATATAATGTTAATGTTGCCAGGAATCACTTGATTTAATCATTTCATAACATGTTTTAGCTGTGGAACACCTTTCATTCAAAAGAAAGGGTTGCTAAATGTCTGGAAAAGACATTGGCTGATCTTGGTTTGGACTATTTGGATCTGTATTTAATCCACTGGCCAATGGGATACCAGGTTTGCCTATTTAAATTAAATATACTGTTCAAATATTTTATACAATTTGTAGTACATAATGTAACCAATGAATATTTGCTGTGGACAGGAAGTTGACGACACTTTATTTCCGAAGAATGACCAAGACCAAATTATTCCATCTGAAGTTGACTTCGTTGAAAGCTGGAAAGCAATGGAGCAATTGGTAAAGAAGGGATTGGTAAGGTCCATTGGGCTGTCCAATCACAACAGCGAACAGCTCAGCCGCATTCTGTCCGAAGGAGAAATCAAACCTGCCATGCTTCAGGTTTGTTTAATTAATAACTTAATCATTTTAATGAAGTATTATTGAATGTATTTATTGGTCTTTTAAGGTTGAATGTCATCTGTACCTTCAGCAAAACGAATTGTTTAAGTTCTGCAAGGAAAAAGGTATCGCGTTCACCGCGTACAGTCCGTTGGGTTCTCCCGATCGTCCGTGGTACGTAACATATTGTGTTAATTTAAGTTTCTGTATAAACTGCATCAACTTTAATTATCTGTTTATTATAGGGCTAAACCTGATGATCCAAAGCTTCTTGATGATCCGGCACTTAAAGAAATTGCCGCTAAGTACGGAAAATCGCCCGCGCAGGTTAATCAGAAATTCAGTAGTTTAACTTTTATTTTGCACAAACCAATATATACTTAATTTAGTTGGTGTACATTTAAACATTTAATGTTTCCAGGTTTGTTTGCGTTTTCATATCCAAAGAGGACTTTTGACAATTCCAAAAAGTGTGACCAAAACCAGAATAGAAGAAAACTTTAACGTACGTGTGATATTTATAAAATAAATGTTGGATTGTTATGTTATAACCTTTTACACGATTTGTTTTAATTAATGTTTCATTAGATATTTGATTTCACTCTGTCTGATGAAGATATGAAAAAGCTGGTCTCGCTCGATAAGCACGAAAGAGTTTGCCACTTGTCGTGGTACGTACAATAATTTAAGTATTTTCTAAAGTTGTGGATTCATACAATTATAATTGCTTCTGTATTTTCAGGGTGAACTCTCACAAGTATTACCCATTCAACATTCCTTACTAGGTATTATATAATACCGCAGTCATTTAAAATGGCAACCGGTTTGTTGTGGGAAAATATAGTTTGGTGTTATCAAGGTTGTGTCTTATTTTGGTAACATAACATTAAATCAATGGAATTATCTTCAAATCAGTGAAAAGAATAACATGAAATATAACTAGAATCATTTTTATTGGCTTACGATGGTTGACATTACTCACCCTGACTAACAGCCACGATAAATTTTTATAAAATACCGGTAAAACTTTGTTCATTTCTGCACATTGGCATCAGAATATATATATATACTCATTATTTTTAAGTACTTTTACATCCATAAAATAAAATCAACATCTAGTTGTTGAAAAATCAGTGATGACAATTTTAAAACTACTTTGTCGCGTCAATCTTCGAGTACGAAAGTTCATAAATTTAAATCACATCTTGGAACTTTCAGTATCTACAGTTGGATTTTACTTAGACTTTATTCAGTTTGTTTATACACTGTATTTGTATACTGAAAGCACCAAAATTAATTTTGCATTACGAAACAAAGTAGTTCCGCGTTAAATTGACCGATCCGATAACTTGCGCGAAGCAACGGAGAAGACAAACGTATCGATTTACAAAGATTTTTGACCAGTTTGCAAGGTGAACAATAAATATCTGAACACTTTGAATGAACATCATATTGTTCAAACTATGACACATCAATTGTTTCATTTTGCGAACGCGTTAATTGAGCAGTTGGTTGTGATTTCGACATCTGTTGATGAACACTCAGTGGTCCAAATGAAGTACTGTACAACTTGGGACGAATTACAACAATTGGTTACATTTTTTGGTCAAATTGTTCTATTTCAAACCCTGAATCATTATACACGCTATGTGTATTAACTTGAAGGTAGTTTACGAATTGCTGTGTATTCACAATGACAGTGTTCATTGGCAATCTAAATTCTATTTAATGTTTTGTTTCAGTGTAACAGGGTGTCTACTAGCTTTCTAATACAATATGGTGACTTTTATCAGGGACGGTTTTGACGCAATGTGATTTCTGCCCAGTGCCAAGAAATTTGTTAACGTGAAGAAATTTCAATGTTAATATTTCAAACATGTGACTGAAGAAATTTGTGAAAATGTCACATTTCTAGTCATAAGTTAAGTATTTGTTGTTCGAGTCTGAACCATTAATTCTAATCTAGTAAGTACTTTATTTTGTTGGAATTAATGTATTCATATTCTGGTTTTCTGTAAATGTACCAAAAACAAACTCTCGACAAAAGTTAAACTCATTTTCAGATATACTAATGAACGTAATACTATTGGAAAAACAAGTAAATATGCATTAAAATATATTTTATAAATATCCCAATTGCTATGATTTTGAAATAATCATGGAAATTTACGAAAAATTACCTTGAAATCAGGGAATTTGGTTTATAATTATTTCTTTGTACCCTGGTATAAATGCATTTTTCAATTCAATAATTGATTATCATGATCTTTTCATATATCTAAATCTATTTTGCTCTCTGAAGTAGAAATTGAATTGAATTACCTAATTGTGTAAATTAAATTTCAGTGTATGTATATTGAAGAAAACTTATGAGACCATAATAAGCATTATAAGGACCATTTCCAAATACAGTATCATCATGACATTATCAGGAATATAATACCAGTAGACACCCTGAGTGAATTATATTTTGTTCGATAAAACGACTTGTTTTTGACCGCGGCTGAACCGTTTTAACTAAGTTATGTTAGTGATTTTTCAGGTCGAATATTTCGATGAGCAACGGTGCAACTTCTTTGGGGTTGACATCGAGGTAGACCCTCACGTGGTTCTCGTTGAGGTGGTGCAACTCCTGGATCCTCTGCTTAAGTTTGGCGAACACCGACCGGGCCTCGCACGCCGAGTACACGGTGGCCAGGTAGCGCTGAAGTAGGAAGAAGTACGAGTCCTGCTCGTGTCTGATCAGTTCCTGGTGCACCACGTTCGGCCTGTCGGGTGAGAACAAAGTGATGGCACCCAAGATGAGCATCACGTTCTCGTCGGTCCTCCACTCCTTCTCGAAAGAGTGAAGGAACCGTTTGTGCTCTTCGTACACGTTGCCGTTCGCCTCTCGCAGCACGTCCAACTTGATCTTCATCACCTGCAAAGGTAAACCCTCCATTCTTTATACATTCCATTACCCCTGTATACATTTTAAGTAGACCGTACCATGGGGCCCTTGGGACCTTGCCAGCATTCGTTCACCGGGTTGTAAGTCATGACACCGCGCAGGATCATCAGTTCCGTGCAACTTCCCTGTAGAATTTCAACGCGATTAACACACTGTTAAAGGTGAACTGACAAGGTTTTGCAACATACCCTGAAAAAGGTAGCATTTGATTGCCACTAATTTAGGAACATTGTCTGAAAATTTGAGGCCATTTTACGCATTATTGCCACAGATATGAATTGTTTAGTTTCATAGATTTGTTCAAATTTTGCCAAAACAGGACACTGTGACACCATCCTTCCATGACGCCCTCTTTAACTACTCGTAACTTTTTGTAGCAATTTTTTAAAAAAATTTTGATTGCGCCAATCGTTTTATTGGCATCAATTCTATACAATTACACACTTTCCAGGGTATGTTACAAAACCTTGTCAGTTCACCTTTAAATTACCATAAACCAATACATAAAAGAGTGTAAAATGTAGAAGAAAACTGGTAAATTGAAATACTTTAAGAAGGGCGATCTGATCCTCCTGACAAAGTGACTTGAAGCCGGTTATCTTTTTACACATCTTGATGAGCCTCCTGATGGCCAGGTCTGTCAGGTTAATCACGTTGATGAGGGGTTGGTCAGCCCTGCTGCCCACCTTGTCATCTTTGGAGAAAGGGGCCTTCATGGCCTTGTTGGCCACTATCAGTTCCTGAAGTAAAGTACGGTCCGCGTCGGCCAGTTCCCCGAAACAGTCCAGCCTCGCGGCCACTTCCGCGGGTGAATCCGCCACAGTCCTCGGAGAACAAGGTGACTGTGTCCCCGACTGCGATCCAGAGGAAGAGTCCTTGGACATTTCTGCCTTGTAAGCTACGTTGATTACATTGTTGACCATTTCGCTGCCCGCCGATGCGAACACTTCATCGCTTCCTTCTACAGCGCGTGTCAACGGAAAACAACAATTGTACTAGACTCAAGAGGTAGAATGCCATTGGTGTGAAGACCTGGGAAAAGGGATTAATTTTACCTTGGAAAACTTTAGAGTAGTTGAAGAAACGCAGCTTGGTGTCCTTCGAAGAAGCCGGCGAAGGTACGGATTCGCTTCCCGGACTGCACGACACCCCGTTACCTTCGGCTTGCGAGGGGCTCAACTGATCCCTGCCACCAGTGCTCCCACTGGCTGGTGAAAGCAAGCTGTCGTACTCCGAAGATGATGTCTCGGAGACGAGAGGTTCTTGAGTCGACGCGGCGTGGGGCATCGCGGCGACCCTCGCTTGAGGTTTTACGGAAGACACATTGGTTACCGGTGGGTCTTCCGGGTGTCTCTTGTGTCTATTCTCCTCGATCTTCCTCTTCTTGATGGTCTTTTCCTCATCAGTCATTATCCATTCTTTCTTCATCCCTATGTGGAAACACTTCTTTAAGCGGCATTTTTGGCAGAAGCGGCGCGTCACGACATCCACTTTGCAGTTGTCGTTGAACGGGCACTTGAATTCCTGAAAGTGCAACAGTACCATAAAGATAAGTATGATATAATACATTACACAGTATACTTTTTGATGAATTTATGAAGTAAAAGTCCCACCTTTTTCTTTAGGGCGTTACGCCGGAAGAAGGCCTTGCACGATTCGCAAGTGATCGCGTTGAAGTTGTATCCGAGAGCTTTGTCACCGCAGACACCACATACTTTGTGGTCGGATTTCTTTGGACTTGCTGATCCAGATACAGGAACTGATGATCCAGAACTGGACACCGGACAAGGTATGGGGCTGGGACTTTTGATGTCACCACCTCCGCTGCCAATTTCAAGTTCACTTTTGGAGCTCATGTGGTGAGTTCTAAATTGGACAACATCTATAGAAATAAATAACAGATGGTTAGAACTGAAATCAATTACACACTTGTCTAATCAGGACCAGTTGCTAACCAGATAATTTACACATTGCACACTAACAAATAGTAAAAGTTATGTAATTGTTAGTTTTCTTATAGGTTTAGCATTTGTAACAATCACTTAAATGCATTTTGTCTTACCTTTGGTTTAGGCTTAACTAACTTTGGTACTTTCGTGTATGTATTCCAGCACATTTTTATATATTACTACATATATATATCTATACCTAATCACACAGATGTTACAAAAAAAGATGACATTACAGATATGAACACAGATTTAATAATCTCAAGTTCAAAGTCACTATATCAGGACCAATGTTCATTTTGAAATTAAGTGAATTTAATGTAACCAAAGAATATAGTACTGCATAAACTTTCAGTTTGTTTTTTCCCATTATTTATATGCTAAAAGGATAGATATTTGTATACATAGAAATAAAATATAGGCCTATTTATATATACATATTCATAAATTTCACGAAAATTCCCATGTGAATTATTGATTTTTTGTTCAAATATATTAAATAAAAATTGATAAATCAATATGCATCTAGCAGACAATAAAATACATGAATATGTATAAATAAACTGAAAATTTATAATCGATAAAAACCAGTAGAAATTCATTTAGTCCTAAATAAGTATTAGAAATAATAATTTAAATTCGAAATGGGCATCAATAAATTATTAATAATATCTTGATAATATTAAGTGATAGATTGTTTATGAAATGAAATTGTACACAACATGTTTATGATATTTTGCAATCAATTTAATTGGTTTTTAATGAATACTATACAACTGAAAAATGGCGTTCAACTTGTCTTGAAAAATACCATTACATAACACTAGTTAAGGAATATTGTTTCATGATGGAAATGTCAGCTGTGAATTGCATGTATATTTCCAACACATTTCCCCAGGAAAATGCTGAATCACAGCAAATGTAACACTGACTTGCATTTTCAAATCCTCTTTCCTCATGCAATATATATTTTATTATAATAACATTATTTTATTTTCCACAAACATTTAAATGGAAATTTTGGAACTATTCCAGGTATAAAATGTAAATTATAATGTACTACTAGCTGAATAATTATTTATTACCCTTCAAATACAATAATACATTGTTTTAATCTCGGATTGTCCATGACATACTTGGCAATAATTTTAAAATAAGTTTCTGGTGATTTTTGGTCCAAAATTTCACGCTTAATTTCAAGTTTTCAATTTTTTTACATTTAAAAATATAAATAAAGAAAATTATAAATTTAAAAGTAGAAAATTATATTGTAATTTATTCATTTATTATATAAAACCTCTTCAAAAAAGTATTTATAATTACATAACCCGATTTCACTCCAGTTAAACATTATTATCTTTATTTGATAAATGATAAGAAACGCGGGAAATAGGGGAAATGCATGCATTGGAAATTAATTTATATTATATAAATAATTCCGAAAATAGATTTTTTAATTGGGGGAAAATTATGAAAGTAGATGACGTCATAATTGGGTTATTTTTGAAATTTCGAATATTGATCCTTTGCATAGCAGAATGAGTAATAAAGAGTGGAAAAATACATGGAGCGCATTGCGGGTCACGTGACATAATTGGCGTTTAATCGTAGGCGCTCGTCCGCCAATCACGATAAGCCCAATTACGTAAATGTGAACTAACCTGGTCAGCAGTGGTCAGGTGACGTTTCGAAAGGCCCACCAGCGGTTGGCAGCAGCATGTACGAATCGAGTAACAAACGACGACAAATGATCGTTTTGATTGGAGGTCGAAGGGCGAGCTCGTGACGTGACGTCATCACGGACAACACTTCTCGTCCCATTCGAAATCCGTGCACACGCCTTTCCAACACCGTTCCGAACGAACAAAACGGGTAAAATGTTCGTACTCGTTTCCGATCGTCCCCAACAGAGAAACAATCTGATGAATGTTGATGGTTCTCGTCCAAGGTTAACAACGTTCCGTTTAATTTCCTCAACTTTCCGCTTGGTGACGCTACTGTATCTTTCGAGTATTTCGAGTAACCTTAGTAGAGTCGAAACTCGTTATCTGCCGTGGCGTCATCTAGCGTTGTCAGCCTCGTTTAATTGTTATTATTATTGAATTCACCCAGTTATTACTGTAGCTGCGGATCCAGGGAAATTTGTGAGTGGTTACTTAGTTTAAATATATTTTTCCCGTAATCTTTAAATGGACTCGGGCCTTGAAATACCTTTTTAAAAGGGGATATGAATATTTTACAAAATGTTTTGTTACATTTTCCAGCAAAACTCACAAAACTTTTTATTAAAGGTGAACTGACAGGTCGGTAAGTGAACTCTGAACTGTACCCTTTCTGGCCAATCATGGACAGACTAATTGGCCAGTAGTCCCAATTTACCCAATGGCAGGGTTGATCATAGTCCACTTTTACCGCCCTGTCAGTTCACCTTTAAACTTCTAAATAAATCTAAATATGACTCTAGAAGATGGGAAATTTACTTACTAATGTAAGTTTTCATTATTAATCTGGAAGTTCTTATTTTTTCTTCTAATAATAATTGTAATGAATTATTTAAGTATTTTCAGGGCAGTTATATGGTAATTAAATAGAAAATTATATATTGTATGTAAAATTACTATATGAGGAACAAACAAGGAATATTTAAATATCTGAAAACACATCTTCCAAACTTTGTAAATTTTGTTTTCATTATTTGCCTTGAAAATATTTAAAATAATTTTAAAACCATCATTCTCTTTATCAAAATTATATAAACAATGGAATAAACATTTCAAAAAAGTTATTTCCGGTACAAACATTACATTTTTGAACATTTCCACAAACACATACATATGTACTAAATTACCAGGTATCATTCATTTATTAATAAGCTTATCGTTTTATTCAAATTCAAGGTCTGCTACTTTTCAAGGCTAATCAATGACATTATTTTCTGCTGTTTAAATGCAAAAAATTTAAAAACTTTTTTCATTATACAACAAAGTGACAGTTTGTATTCTAAGCTATAGATATCTTTCAATATATACTAATGATATGGTCTTAAATTTAATTATTTCCTTGCTGTTTCTCAACTTTAATACTAAGTAGAATTTAATTATATTATTTCGATTTCAGTGTGTTAGTAACATCACGTATAACCCATTAATAAAATTCAGTAGCTTTGTTATTTCCGTGAAGTGTAATTTTTCTTTTCGCAGTAGTTCAAATTCAAGTTGCGTTTTTGCTCTGTGTTTTGCTTTTGCAACATGTTTGAATATATGGAAAAAAAAATGTGACATACTGGCACCGAACGCTACTAAAATATATTCCATTGCAGAAGATATAATCATATGATATGAATGACATACGTGTGACATTTACATAATCCTCCTACTTTAAACGTGACCCTCTATTTTTTAAATTCCCACTTTGACATTCCTCCATATTGAATTTTTTTTATTATTTAGTCCTGTACAATATTCTACAACAAGCTGCTGCTTACAATCTCAATAAACTTACTAATTTCGTATTTAATTGGGATTTTAATCGATAAATTTTACCTTAATTTACTTGAAAAGAGTTTGATGTAACATGGGGCAATATGAACCAAGCTGTAAATTAATTTTAGCTGAGGTTTATATTAAATGATATTGGCAAAATTGAAAGGGGTTATATAGTTAACGGGAAAGATTGATCTAGTGGGATATTTATTATTATGTAAGTGTAAAATGGGTCAGTGTGCATGAAAGCAAAACCGAAATTGAATCTGCATGTGGCCATATTGTAACAATGGCGAATCAAATTGCAAAAAGTTTCCAAAATCCAGGAAGTACATGCATCATTGCAGTGCATATTATCTTGTTGTGCACATCTTCCAGCTATAGTGATAAATGCTTTATGGAAATGCAGTAAGTGAAAGTTAACATAATTGCAAGATGGCCGCCACTTTCGCAAAATGACCATGTTGCTACATTCAGCAGGGAAGTTGAAATTATATACTGTACCATCATCATCCCTTTGACCTTATAAACTGTCTTGACCTCGTGTACACAATACATTGTGTGTATATCTGAAATCTTAGTTACGTAATTTAATTGGCCATCATATCAAAAGTTAATAAAAATGTATAATGTGAAATTAAATTTTGCTTTCAGTACAAAATTAAAATTGTATACTATTCAAAATTAAGTTAAACATATTAAAATTGTATACTATTCAAAATTAAGTTAAACATATTAAAATAATTGTATGCTATTCCAAAGTTAAACATGTTACAATAATTTTATACTATTCCAAAGTTAAACATTAAAATCATTTTATACTATTCAAAAATTAAACATATTAAGATAATTTTATATTATTCCAAAGTTAAGCATTAAAATAATATTATACTATTCCAAAGTTAAACATATTAAAATAATTTTATACTATTCCAAAGTTAAACATTAAAATAATGTTATACAGTTACTTGAGATATTTTTGAAAATTATTTAACATTTGCTTAAATTAATTGCAGGTCCTGTGTATAAAGTTTTAGTTAAACACTAATTTAATTTATTTAAAAGCAAAGAAATGTATTATAAATGAGTTTTATTACAAACTTTAACTTGCAAACTCACTTGTTACTTATATTTATATAAAGCAAATTAGTGTAAAATTACATTGAAGTTTGAATATTACAGTTAAATATTTATCACATTTTCTATGATATAATTATTTCCTATCCAATTATAAATTTTCATCCAATTTTAATACTGTTAGTTCCCACTGTTATATATTTGACACAAGTTTTTGGGTATAAAATATAACAATAAAACAATGAGACAGGAATAACTTGGAACTGTTCTTTTTGATAAAAAATTGTAATGTGTATCTTGAAATTAATTGTTGTTTGTAATTTTGAGTTGTATTATAGAAAACTTTGTGGAGCAAAAACAATGAGTGTGTTTTAAAGAGATTTTTCATATTAATTTTATAGACAAGATCTGGTTCAATTCTTTATTTTATCTAAATTAGTTATTGGAAGAATAGAAAGAAGCAATCAGAGAATTATGTTTCCTGGAGCGTTTTAATCTGTAACATCCTCGTTTTCGGGACAATCGGTGCGAAAAGTTTACTTTCTATAAAAAAAAAACAGAACAATTATTTGACAAGATGGCCGCCGTTTCAGAAATCGCAAAGCGGAAGCGCCGTTGTAAATTTGCATCTTCTGTGTTTGTCCTTTGATGCGAAAAATGTCACAATAATTAGAAACTCATCCGGGTATGTACTATGTAGAGTAATAATATAATCTAGAAAACGTCTTGTAAAGTCTCAACAGTTCCTTTTAACCTATATATTTATTTATCAGCCAATTTCTATGGTTTTGGGCCTAGGGCTAACAACTATTTTCCCATGCATGGAAACTGGGGCATTGTTTGTTCACTAAAACTAATTTGACAGGACATTTTATTAATTTAAACTTACAGCAACTTCTATGAATATGTATGAAAACCTATGAAAGCCGTAAATTTCGAAATTATGGTGCAATTAAGCCTGATTATGCCAATTAAATAGAGAAAGTAACTTAATAAGTTTTGGAAAAATTCCTGAATTTTGTTATTGGAACCTGTATGTGGTGGAAATACATTGGACTGAACTAATTTTCCATCATAGGCAGGTTTTTTATTGTAGTGAAGTTTCCATAGGCTCCAGAAATAATACAATTGATGCCCATTTTTTGAAACTTTCTGAACAATAATTCTCATGATATATAAATAATGAATATAATTGTCATGCTAAAATGATTATCTATTTCTTAGAATTGAATGATTATTCTAAAAGAACATACATTTACTGAATATTTAATACAAGTTATGCATAATATGTATATTACAAAGAATAACATGGAAAATTTGAATAACACAATATTGACATAATTAATTGAGAAAAAAAAATTGTCTATTAGCTTCTAGATTTAAGCAAAAACTTAATATTAAAAACTTTTTGTAATACAAGGTCAGAGGTCATTAAAACCCGTTAAAACCATGATGTCATTCTATATATTGCCAATTTCATGGGTTGCAAGTATTTCTGTAACATTTTTCAGATTTATTTTAGTATTGATTTTTTTTTTTTACACATTAAACAGGTGGAAAATGGGCTTAATTATAATGACAAAGGTATTTACCAGGAAACATTGACTTAGCCACGTCCTTACAGAAAAATACTACAGTTTGTATCATATAAAATTGCAGTTTTCTGTATTTTTATTAATGAAAAGTGCAGTTTTATGGTACAAACTGCTTTATTTTTCTGTTAATTAGGGTTAATTTCCACTATAGACAGGTTCATATATGTTTCATCAAGTTTTCATTTAGTAAGTAAAAGTTTAATGACAACAATTTTGAATAGGTACTATATACCCTAATGTACTACATAGTATTTAACAAAACACTACTTTTTATATTTGTGTTTGAACTTTTACAAGTTCTTTTTTAATTAATTAAGTGCTTAGGTAATTATAAATTGTTGATTCTTCATTGAAGAAACTGAAAATGTTTTGCTGTTTTGAGAGAAAACATTTGTCCCCCCTCTTCAAAGGTCACTTTCGCCAATGCTTTCTCTTACATGAAAAGCGCCATTTTGTATTTACTTTAGGGGAAAGTCGAGTTAAGGAGGCACTAAGTGGGCTACGGGGTCGACCGCCAGAGGGCGCCATTCCAATCGATCCCCATTTCCGGGTCGCCGTTTCCGGCATTTGTGTTCGGCCTTGACCCCATCACTGGTTACCTAACAAAAGGTCATATCAGCATCATCATATAATCGATACAAAGTTTTTGTTGTTCAATTGCAAAACCTTCAACTTGGACCCGTTTAACCCTAACATCAGATTACAGGAGACAAGATAATCAAGTTTTTATCCCCTTTACAACATCCTCTTATAGTATTACTATCATTACATTTATAATGCATAAAAGACCGTTTATTTCGTGTTGCAATCAAATCTTTTGTCAAATTGCAAAGTAGGTAGTCTGTGTAGTAATAATTAATTGCGTGGAAAAACGATATAGCTGTTCATGGCATTTTCTTATGTAATCGTTTATTTAGGACTAATCTCAGATTTCCCAACTTTTAAATGTTGTGGCGCTTCTCGATTGTTGAAAGATTTTAATCCCTAAAAGAAGAAGCACGACATTTATGATTATTTTGTGCCGATTTTCCTATTAACTATTCTATGTAAAATAATAATGTAATAGAAAAGTGCAACGAACGACACAATTAAGTTGTCCTCGACATTTTCTTGAATATAATTCAACTGGGTTGTGTTTATTTATTGCTTTTTTCTCTATATGTTTCTCTCTATTAGTTGTTTATTTTATGGATTGAGGTAAAGTGGAGATGCAAATATATGTGCAACCACTGCATTTTTGTTTAATAGGGACATTTTTATGATTTTAACGTTAAATCACATGCAAATTTATGTTCATACATAGACATTTGTCAATTAAAAATTGTCTAAAATCAAAACTGATAGGCCTATTTCTATTTTCATTTACATAATAATTTTTAAGCTAAATATGTGATGAATGTGGATATCAGTCTACTACTTTTACAGTGAAACCTGTCTAAAGTGGAACCTGTTCATATATTAGAATTATGTTTATAGTGGAATCTGTCCATAAAGGAAACATGTCTATGATGGAAAGTTTGAATTTTTTGAACAATTACAACATGATGCACTTTAAAAAAAAAACTTTGTAGTGGAAAACATGTCTAGATAGTGGAAAATCTTTTAGCCACTTGTGATTTCACCATAGACAGGTTTTTCCAATATAGAGAGTTTTAAAAAATAAAATAAATCATGCTGTCAATAGCCCTAAATGAAGTGAATTTTCCACCATAGACAAGTTTTATATATAGGTACAGTATTATATTTTGCAGTAATATTTGTATTTACTGTCTGTTTAATTCCCTTAACATAAAGCAATTTATATACCTATATCAGTTAATATGTTTACTTTCAAAACCCTTCAAACAAATGAACATAAACCAATTTAGTGTTATCAGAATTATAAATTTATTTACAGTCAACTTAGGAAAAATAGCACAATGTGGAATATAATTTACACTTAGTATCAACTGTTTAATCTAACTATTAAGTGTTTTTAGAGTTTATAAATATACAATGAACTCTAATGTATTTACTGAAAATCAATTTATTGATTCAATGGAAGTATAGTGAAATTAATTAGTTATAGGTATTTAAATAATAGGTGAAAGTATAGTAGGTTTATATTGATACTTTTTTTCTTCACATATACATAACTGACATGTTCGAAACTTTCGCCAGCCAATCAAATTAATTTCTCACTACATTGGAGAAAACTATGTGGGCCATACAACAAGAAAGAACAAGTCAGACCCCCACTTGTATTTTTTTAATTATCATTATAGCCCCAAGTCCCTTTATCTTTTTAAGTCGTTATACTGATCTTTCTACACATACAAAAAAAAATAAGAAGACAAAAAAATGAATGAAAAGAAAGTAAAGTAATTAATGGAAGAAAGCGAAAAGAAAGTTGTCCGTTTAAGGGGGAGTGGTTCCTGTTCCTCGAATAATTCACCACCCTCTGGTGTTGCATTAGATTCGTTAATTTTTGTTTTGTGGGTCGACCACTTGGGGGAGTGTTGCACAATAGTGGGAACAGCCTGACCCAAATCAGAGCAGTTGGATGCACTGAAGGAGGACACAAAATCTCACAGTTGTGGCTGCAGTTGAACAGAAAACACCTCCAACTCTTACTCTCACCTCAGACAAAATCCAACAACAAACCAAATTATGGAAAGTTTCAACTTAGTAAGGCTGCTCCTGGTGCTGACCGCTGCACTGATGGTCACAAACGGTCAGCTGATGGACAACGGTTGGAAAAACAGAATGTCTTGGATGCTGGGAAATAACAATAAGGAAAATCAGGAAAGAAATAGTAGACAGGCTCCTCCTCCTCCAGCTTCCTTCCCTGAAACAACACAAAGTGCAGCACCAGAAGCAGGTGCAAATGCAATAAGCGTGGATAATCTTTTCCCGCCAACTGAAAGTAGTAACCCCCTGGAACCTGTTCAACCCCATCACGAATCTCCAGCACCCATCGATATCCTAAGCACAACTGCAGCAGAAGATCACAAGTCGAACCAGTTTGGAATCCCTCCAGGTTTGGATCTTTCATCTCAGCTGTCAGGGGGATCTTCTGCAGAACAGGGGGCTTCTTCTTCGGAACAAGGGGCTTCATCGGTTGGACAAGCAACCTATGGACAGTTGTCCCCAGAACCGTACAACCCGGAACCAGCAGCTTCTGCAGGTTCTTATGGTGGTGGTGAAGGAGGTGGGGAGAAGACTGCTGAGAGACGCACCTTCTTCGGGGGAGGGGGACTTTCTTCGCTTCTACCCCTGGCAGGAGCAGCAGTTGGGGCACTTACAGGTGCCGCCACAGGGGCCATTGGAGGTGGAGGTGGTCTTCTCAGTTTGCCAAATGCGAATATTCAGCCAACTCTGCAGAAGACGTTCGTACTTAATCTGGTAAATATATCTTCCTCATCATATTCACTTAGTAACTTATAATTAGGCATGCTATATTACTTTATAAATGTCCTGTTTCCTACAAGATTGCAAAATCTCGAAATGTCATATATAGTGCGTCTCAGCTCAAGATTGCACATTCCAATGATTGGCCAGAATTTATTTCGCATAATATTTAGTTCGAATTTTGAAAACATTAATATCAATTAACTTTATTAAGTATTTTCCATCAACTTTGTATAAAGAAATGTTTTTTGGTGTAAGGCTTTACTCCATAAAGCAAGAAAACAAGAGGAAATTACTGCAACCTTGAGTTGAGACGCACTATGGAAGTTTTAAATAATGGTGATTGAAAGCTGGAAAGTCATGGAATTTTTATATGGCCAATTTAAACAAGATTGTTTGCTAGGATTAGTTTGTTTCACATTCATTCAATTCTCTACTTTTCAGTATTTTTGATTGGTCTTATTCCTTTAATTTTAAATAGGAAATGTCATATGGAATTTTTAAATGCATGAAAGATGAAAGTAATGGAATTTCTAAATGATCATGGAAAGCTGGAAAAGTCATTGAATTTATGTTATGGTCAGGGAAATTTGTACATTCTGCTTTTTTTCGTATTTATTTTTAAATTGTTTCACATTGGATTCCGCAATTTCCCAATATTTCAAATATTACAGCAATCTAATTGAAACATCGTTAATTAGCATATGCTAAAAATGCAACTAAATAATTGTGCAAATTTTTCTTTTCGATGTATATTTATTTGAAGATGAAACCTGTGCTAAATATATGATGCCATTGTTTTATATTTAAAATTAACCTAGTCATTCCAGTTTTTGTTAAATCAAGAGAAACAAATATTCCAATGCATAATTTTTTTGTAAACGTGTATTTCATTTTGAAATTAATAATTGCATGTATTTGAATAATTGCCCTTTTCATTTATGTAATAGTATATTGTTGTCAAACATAGAGTTTTCTTTTATAAATGACAGTTTATCATTGTCAGAACAATATTGATCATTTAGAAAATTAAAAAATATATTTATTTTTTATTAGATATATACATTTTGGGAAATACTGTACTTTGCACATTGTAATGCATTATAACGTTTAAAAAAAGACAGCATTTTGTCAATTAGCAAACATAATGCATAATTGAAAAGAGGTGAACCACGTGGAGATTCACTTTGCAAAGCAAGTGAAACAAAACTAAAATATAAATTATTTATGACCACTTTCATCTTTTAGATGAAAAATCTCAAAACATACTAGTATAAACATACATTGAAATGTACTGTACAAACAGTTGGTGAAGATTGTCTACGTGAATAAATATTTAATTGAGTAAATAATGAATAGAAATGTAATCATAAAATGTACAATGAAACATATTGCTATTGAATTATTTATTAGGATTTGGATTGAAATAATGATTTCCTGAATATTAAAACGTTACTATATGTTTAACAAAATGGGAATGAAAACTAATTCAGTTAAAATTCTATTTATTTATGTCAGATATAGCAATATTTTTTACAATTGAAATATATTTCAAAATTGCTGTAATGTTTTATTGTGCACAGATTGGCAAGCAGGTTCCTTCTTTATACTATAGATAATATACAATTTTGACATGTTTCATTCTCAAAATGGGATTTCAATGAGAATAATACTTTGTTCCAACCATACCAGGGTCCTCACAATCCCCCTGTGGTGGTGCAAGGAAACGCTTTCCAACCCGGAGCCTCCGCAGGTGCCACCATCAACCAAGCTCCCAAATACTACGGCAGACCTGGAGGTGGAGGAGGATCCAGAGGAAGATACTCCAAAGCACATAGCAGGGATGGTTCAGATGGTAGATACTCGGCTGCCGGTTCCCACCCAAGTGGAAACGTTGCCTACCCTGACCAAGCAAGTTTCAGCGGTGTCGCCGGAAAACTCGGTCTCACCAATGTGCTCAACTTTGCCAAACAGTCTGGCCTCTTAGAGAACCTACTTATTGGAGGTCTGTATAAAATGTACGAGCAGCAGCATTGGTAATTAATAGAGAGATGTTCACTCGGTGCCCGGTAGGCACGGTTACGAACAAGCGCTATTGCGGATGTTACGGTATATTGCCATTTCTACAAAATTTAAAAATATACAGATACACATACTAAATAGGATATCAGGGTGAAAGCACAGTACAGTGCTTGCATTCATGTGCTTACTAAAATATAGAAGCATAAGTGTGCAACCTTTCACTAAATCTGTCTTCACAGCTCACTGCGCGGCGAGTTCAATCACCAGTTCCTTGTTTTACTGAAACTTTCCCATGTACTAACTATATCCAGCATATACTCTTTAAGTTAAAGCAGAAGAATGCATACTTAAAAATTCAATTTCTTCATTGTTTTAAGTGACAAAGTAACAGAATTGCTGTGAGCATTGCGTGTCGCTACGTAAAGCTGTCAGTATACGGTTCCCTTCTTGAAAGGTACATTTAAAGATAATACAGTCCCACATTTTGTTTTAATATTTCATACAGAATGACATTAACTTTGCCCAAACCTAAAAAGGAACTAATTAATGAAAATGAGGGCATGGTCTCATTCCAATCATATTTCATGGTAAAATATGTAATTCTCAAATATCTGATTGTTCGTTCAAGCCACACCCTCTTCTATGACTATAGTTAGGGTATATCATTTTGCATGGATGAAGTACATATTATCAAAATGCTGATAAAGCTCTAAGCTAGTACTTTAAAACATTGATTCAATGGGCAACTCTTTATATATCGCAAAGTAACGAGTGGAAAGGTTTGGTGGTGGATTGGGTTGAAGTTTTATTTAAAGACTATATGGGTTTTTGTAACACTAGGAATTTGGGTTTTCTGTAACAAATTACAAGGGTATGTGTATAGTATAGTTAATTACATAATGAACAAGTTGCCTGATTTTTACCATCACAATTCAGATATGCCATAATGTCACTACGTTCTTATTATTGGACAAAATATGAAAAAATGCTCTTATTTGTGACTATAGAATCATTCTTTTGTGCTTTCCAATCGTACTAATGCCTAAATATAGTTTAAATCGAGGTTTAAATGGGTAAAAAAGGTGAATTGTAAAAGGGGACATGAACGGTCAAGAGATGGCGCCACCGTCGGCCGCCATTACACATTTGAAAATGTTGCTGGTTTCACTCACATATCCCGTTGTACAGTTATCGTATACCTGTCATTTATTCTCCTAATGGTCTTATTTTTTCCTGGCAATGAGTCCAAATACTTATTTAAAGATAAAACATGTTTTTATCGGTGCAAAAATTTAAAACATCTCGTTGCAGCTACCGCATTTGCACAAATGCGGTTAAATAGTTTAAACAAAAAAACTACACATTTCTGTGAGGTTCCTGGTAGATTGTGAGGAAGTGTGGGAGTAGTTTTTTCGTCCTCGTTCTTACTTTATATGTACACCAGAATAAACGACCACACCTGATTTGTAAATATACTTACACAGAGATCCATGTTTTCACTGAACCGCGAAGCGAGAAATAAATCTCCAAAATGTATAAAGAAATCCACTCATTCATTTTGTCAGAAATTATTGTTGCTTACTTAAAGTTATGGAAGGAAAAAAGAGGACAAAGTAATAAATCATAAGATATTATGCTCATTATGCTTGAATTAAAATCCCTCATCCGGGTTACTTCCTTCATTAACTTTTTTCTATGTCATAATCACAAGTACCTATGTGCTAAATGTTTACATGGATAAAATTAATTCATAATCTTGTTTAGTATGTATATTGCATATTGTATATTTAAAATTTAAAAATAGAGGGCTTTCTTGGTTATCATTCATATTTCAACCCCATTCACTTTTCATATCATTTTTGGAGGAAGTTTTTGTCACACTTTGCATTTTATATTTTTTTAAATTTTATTTTACAATACAAAGGAGTGTTTTCATTTGTTTAAAAATACAGGATAAAAGTGAAATTGTCTGATATATTAAAACGGGTTCCTTTTTACGCATTCTATTGTCATTCATGTGGGATAAAATAGAGAAATATTTGGAAGGAATTTTAAGAAGGAAATTTAAGGAAAACAAGTGCATTTCTTGTGTTTTTTTTTTGTAAGTTAATTTTTTATAGCGGAAGAAGTAATTTTATTTGTGAAACGTTCTCATATTTTCCTTATATCACTCTTGCATAATTATCATTAAATTATTGTATAACGATATGGATTTTATAAATGGTGTAAAATTAGGATATAGCTTTTCATGCAGTTGTTAAAATGATAATTGTTGTGTAACTTTTCCTGTTTCCGTCCTCTAACATTGTAATGTACTTGGTGATTGGATTAAAAGCTTGTTCTGTCACTTTTGAGTACTGTCCTTTTCTCTGCTATAGTCAATTAACAATACAATCAATAATGCATGGACTACCAAACACAATTGTTAAAGCATGCTATACAACTTTCAAACAATTATTTACCCACTAAACAGTAACTTCACATACAGTACAACAAACTTCACACTTAACCTAGGCCCTATATAATTCAAAAATGCCAAGTGAAACTTGGGGAATTAAGTTTTTATTTTAAACACAAATAGTCATGAAGGACAGGGTTGGGCACTTAACCCGAAAAAACATTTTGAAGTATAGTAACATAGATCCAGAATACTGGAATTTAAAAATTATGTAGGGAAACAGGAAACATAACTGTTAATGTTATCATTTTGTACTCCACATTTTCTGAATCGATCTAATTACCTATATTTGAAACTGAATATAAAAACTAACTATGTATATGACTTTAATTAACATAACAAAATAGTTGTCTGTAATGTCAACAAATATCTCAATCCAAAAAATCGATATTGTGTAAATGTCAATATTTTCAATATTTTTAATATTTTCAATGATATTTTCAATACTTTCAATAACATTTTCAACATTTTCAATACTTTCAATAACATTTTCAACATTTTCAATACTTTCAATAACATTTTTAATACTTTCAATAACATTTTCAACATTTTCAATACTTTCAATAATATTTTCAATAATATTTGCAACATTTGTAATCATTTTTCATATTTTTAATATTTCCTTACTTCTGTCAATTATTTACAGTGTTTATACCTTTTAAAATGTCATCATCTGTTTCTCTCATAAAAATGAAAGTTTTCCATATAAAATTATAGACTTTCTGAGTTTCTGTGCCAAACTAAAATTTTATTAAGAAACAATATTATTTAAATGTACAATATACACCATTTTAAATATTAATCTGGTTAATAATTAATATCAAAATATCAAAATAACATATATTATGGGCATTCATTCTTTGTAATGATTGTTATTCATAGCCTAACATTAATTGTTTTTAAGTTTTTATTTGGATTTAAACTCTATACTTAGGATATATACATGCATGCAATATTGGCTTACATATTAATTATATTGTTGCATGTTTATTATGGTTTTGCAATAGAGGAGAGCAATGACTTTAGCACGTGGTTTGAAATTAGGCTTTTGAAAAACTTGAAATGTTTTTGTATAACGAGTTGTAGGCTACCCCCTAAAAAAACACACCAAAGATTCGGTTTTCACTTCTGGGAATTATTGCCTAACTCCTTATGTCAGCAAAACGAAGAAATACATGCGGAAATGCAATACAGTTTGCCTATTTGTTATTTGCTTGCATTTTATACCTACATAAATCGCACACACAATTGCTATTTTGGCATATGAGCGAAAGTGTTATGTAGTATTATTTACAAAACACTGTTCATACAATGTGCCACATCATCTTACTTTACCCACTGTACTTTTCAATACAATGCATTTTTTACAAATGCTTTTTACTGGTTTTACAAGTTGCTCCCCTTAATATATAATGACACTTCCGGCTTTTAGGAGGAATTCGGTCATTGCTGTGCATCTATATTGCGCATGCGCCACTTCACAAAGTACCTACTATCGTTTTACAACCCCTGAATACCGAATCAGTAAATGTGGATTCCCCTATTGTCGTTTTTAGCGCATTATTAGAGTGATGTACTACTTTTTCGAGGCAGCACGCAACACCGACCCGGCGGCCATTCCCAGCATGCAATTCGATCGCGTTATCTCGTCAATCTGGACCGTTTTTTCACTTATAATTGCATTTTGCGTGACTTTAAATACATTAAGTAATCATAACATGATATATGTGAATTCCCATGCTGTTTAATGCCTCCTGGTTCCAATAACAACTGGTTTTTCTGTAGTATTTGCATGATATTTTACAATATAGGCGTGTGAATTATGTGAAATCTTTTGGGATATAAGCATAAGTGCGACATTCACACTTTCTTCTTCAGATTGACACGTATTTGTAAAGCCTACTTTTGCTTTTGTCGCAGGTCATTTGCAGAATTTCTCTGTTTGTTTTCGAGCTCGTCTCCACCGAAAATCTTTACATAACCAAGAATTTAGGTTAAGTGATTCCACCCAGTTGATAAAAATTAAACCACCCGAAACAACATACATACACTCTTAGGATATATAACTTACACCTGCCATGCTGAAACACAACTTTTCAAAACAATTATTCAGCTACTTGTCAGCAATGAAGTGAAACATAAATGTTGGCATTTTTTTAGGTGTGTATATCAAAGTGATATGCTCTAAAATAATGGGCACAATTCTGGAGTTATATTACAACTATCACTGCCCACATTTTTAATTGACATATAAATAATGAATAATTAAATATTCCATTTAAATATATTTAAATGTATATTGTAAACAAATACTGTTATGTAAATATTTGTATGTTACTAATAATTTTCATGGTTATTTTACATAAAATAAGTGATTAAATATTAAATTCACAATGTTTGTGTTACTGTAATATTGTATTCATAAATACCCTATTATTTACAATACAATACTAAAAATAACTAAATACTGTGAAATTTTAAGGGAATATTATATGTAATCAATGTTATGTTTCCTAATAATGTATTGGCATATATAGTTTACACATAATTGCAATTAAGGTTTTTGAAAATATTTCAGTATGAATTTTTGTCTTCACATGCATCATCAATCACTTTTATTAAATATCTCTGGAATGTTGAATAATTTATAACTGGTTTTTATAAGGTACATAATTACATTTAAAAAGTGACAATTTAATTTGTTTTGTTAGGACCATTCACTCTGTTTGCTCCGAGTGACGAAGCCTTCACCAAACTTCCAGGAGCTTTCTTGAGACAAGCTGGCAGCAGACCATCACTACTCAAGAATTTCCTACTCTACCATGTTGTTTCTGATAAAATTACAACTAGAAGTTTCACCAATGACCTTGTTTTGGACGCCATGAACACCAAGAAACTCCGAATCAACCTTTACCAACTTGGCTACAAAAAGGTAAATTGTTTAAAATATAATTTACATAAACATTGTTCTGCAACTCATCTGCATGACACATTGAAAACCTTAGACATTGTTTAAACAAAAGCCAGATATAAATAGGAAGGCTTTCAATATATCTTTAATATTTAGTTCAACTGATTTGGTAGGATATTTGAAATATCTGCTTTACATTTCCTGATTCGCAGAATGAGAGGGAAACTCGTGAATAAACTAGATCTAAACAAGTAGAAGTATATAAGGAAGAGTAGATAATATGTTTTTCACCTAGTCATGCTCATTGAAAGAATGTGAATTTGGAGCATGAGGAATTGGGTTGAATTCTTCAATTCTTCGCTCCAATTTTTGAAAACCCTTTTCGTTTATTTTCTATATTAGATAGCAACTGTAAATGGAGCTGTGATTACTCGTGCTGACCAATACGTGATCAATGGGGTGATACACGTCATAGACAGGGTCCTCTTCCCAGTGTCCAATGGCACCATTTTGGACACCATCAATAACCCTACCTGCCAACCATTTGAAATCCTAGGCACTGTTCTTGCTGCAGCTGATCTTTTTGACAAGTTACAAGGTAAGATCTGTAAATATTTCTTCTTTGGCCCTCTGGTGGTGCCAGATGGAATTAGAACTGGGTGACTGTTATAAGACAATATCATAAGATCCCATTACAAATTTAAAATTTACAAAATCCCATACAATATAAATGAAATAGCAGTTTAAATTATTTTTCACAGTTTGTGTGTTTGTTTGTTTGTTTGTTAAGTTTGTTTGTTAATAAATTGTCTTTTGAGCTGTACTTTGATTTATTAAACATTTATATGCTGCTATTTACTTTATATCCTTTTATTTGATTTGTTATAGCCTAAATTGCATTATTATTATTATATAGTAATTTTTATTTCATTTTTGTGTTACAATTTTTGCAACAGTGCTTTCAAAACTATTAACTTATATTAAAAATATTGTTTACAATATTACAGTAATTATTATAATAGACATTACAAAACATTAAGAATAATTTGTATGTATTTTCTTGGGAATTAAGATAGAAAACTAATTGGGCATTTTGATTATTAAATTAATTTCCAATTTGTATTTAAATATGAATAGTAATTCAGTAATTACAATTGCATTCCTTGAATTTCGCTCTCAAAAATCTCATTTTCCATTAAAATAGGCTAACTGACACTTTCGAAAATGCTGGTCAACTTTCCCATTTCCAGCTTTTGTTTTTTTGTTGTTGCTCAGCAACTATTTTAGATCTAGTGACTTCCTGCTCCAAACTGTTACTGGATTATTTTTTTGGTCAAAATATTATATTGACCAACATTTGAGAGAAATAAATATGTTGCAAATATAGTTTTTGCAATTCTCTGTACATAATCGTTCTTTGTTGTGTCAAACTTAAAATAGAGGTTATCCTGGATGGATCTTGAAATTCCAGGGATTTATTAAAGCACATGAAAGGGAATTTTGTTATGAAGTGCTCTTCTGAATACCCAATGACCGTTTTATGTTGTGATGCAGAAAAAGTAGGAAATCGGTGACCGCATTTTATTTTGTTTTCCAGAAAAGGGACCGTTTACAATGTTTGCACCTAATGTTGAAGCATTTGCTCTCATTCCTCTGGCTGAAAGAGAAAAGATCTTGGAAAACGCAACACTGGTTCGAGGTTTGTCCAGTCGCCATATTGTTTGTCATTCGGCGCCATCTTGTTTATTTCCTTTGTTATTTAACAAACTTTTCTTTGAACAGAGGGATTCTTGTACCACATTGTTCCTGGAACATACTACAGCCAAGGTTTACAAGATGGCATGTGGTTGGACACATTGTCATCTTTTGGAGCTCCGTTGCAAGTTGGAATGGTTTCAGATGGATATTCAAGTTTGTACCCTAATAATTTTCACATTTTTAATTTTTAAAGCTAACCTGAAACATTAGACATTGGAAACGTATAGAGTGACTACTATAGTGACTACTATCCTTAGTATATTACCAGTATACTTTTAAATTTTAAAAAATATTATTTATATAAATTGTTTTAATTTTTATGAATGAAAAGTGCAATTTTATTACATTAACAAACTGCTTATCATTTCAAATTCAATTTTATTCCCAACCTTTAACCCTTATTTTATAAACTTATTTAAAGTTTTGCATGTCTATATTCACAAGTTTCCTGGTGCTACTTCTCAGAAGTGTCGTGCGGTGGCGCATGCACTTGTTGCTATTGCAATGCAGCACCGCAATGGCCGCAGCAGCACTAAAAGCAATGCTAAACGGCATGCTCTGACCACAGCGCCACCACACGGAAAAACCAATTAAGCACACCAGGAAACTTGTGAATACACATCTTTGTAAAAAATGTGTGGAACAGTGGCGCCACCTAATGCTGATTTTAGGAAACTAACACAGTTAAATATACAAAAGTGCTACACAACTTTACTGCAGTGTAAAAGTCCTACTATTAATGTTATACAATTTAAACTTTTTCTAAAATAATATTTAACACCCAGCTATGTTAATTATACAGTAAAACCTGTCTATGGTAGAACAATTGGTGGTACCTCAAGGGACCAGAAGAACTGTTTATCATAGACTGGTTTTTCCAAAATATAGGTTTTTAAAAACATAAATCATAATGTGAATGGTACAAAAAAGTTAAATTTTCCACTATAGACAGGTTTCCACCATAGACAGTCTCCACCATTGACAGGTTTCACTATATTAGAATTAGGAATTAGCAACAGTTAATGCAAAAGTTCATAATTTTGTCAGTACATATAACATGCGCATCACAGATGGCCACCAATTCAAACTTTGACAATTATATTACATGAAAATTTTTGTAGCTTTTGAGTTGACTTGTCTGTTAACTAAATAGAAAATAAGAATGTTTTATATGAAATGGATCTTTCTTATATTACAGGGAGATTGGATTCTGTCAACGGAGCGGTGAGAATAGTGAAAGCGGACATTCCCGCGGACAACGGAGTCATCCACATAGTGGACAGAGTGATAACACCTTTCCAGACTTACTTAACATGCTTAGACCTGCAGTAATATAACAGTTGTGCAATAATACTTTATTTTACCAATGCAATGGATGGTCATTTTATAACTTTACGTGCTTTCGAAGCGACCACGTGTCGTAGGATGACCGTACCGTTGCTTAAAAGTGGTGCAATCTCACTTCAGGTCTGTGATTGTACCATAGCTCATTGATTGATTGCCTGTTTCCTATTATTTATTTTTCAATACCATCGTACGACAATCGTTGTTTTTATACTAATTTTCATATAGTAGAATGTAGTTGTTGTCCATGCGCGCTGTACGTGTGCGGTTCGCAAAACGCCAATGTTGATTGTTGTTATATACATGCAGGTGATATTGGATGGTGGTATTGGATGGAATGTTTTGTTTTTGAAATATGTCCACGAATTAATCATGTCCGTAGATTATATTAATTTGTGGGCGTTGGACAATATCGTTTTAATCGCACCAATTTGGTGCTATACTTTCATGTTCCTTTGTTTTATGGGCAACAATTGGGATAGTTGGGGAAACTGGGAATGTTTCATCATTTATATGGTTCTCTTTAGGTAAATCTGAGGTAAAACTTGTAATTCACTATACCACACTTAACTATATACATATACTGTGATGTAGTTAATTTTATGTACTAACTGTAGTGTAGCATGTACTTATATATGCCATTTAACAGTTAGTGTTGTACATGTGTATAGGCTTAGGCCAGTTCTGCAGGAAGATACATTAAATGTAGTAGTTTGAAAATATTACAGTTTATTTATTGCAAATGGAACTTTCTCATATAGGGGTCACTTAAAGGTGAACTGATAAGGTTTTGTAACATACCCTGGAAAGTGTGTAATTCTATAGAATTGATGCCAATAAAACGATTGGTGCAAACAAAAGTTTTTAAAAAAATTGTTACAAAAAGTTACGAGTAGTTAAAGATGGCGTCATGGAAGGACGGTGTCACCGCTCTGGTGTCACAGTGTCCTGTTTTGGCAAAATTTGAATTTTCTACCAATGAGACCAAGGAACGAGTTATAATAGGCTTCTAGGTATATTGTAACATTTTAATGAATGTTCAACCAGAATTTAAATTAAATAGAGAACAAATTCAAGTTTTTAATAATAAATTTGTTTTGGACGGCTTCCCATCTTGGACCGACCGTTAATAGCCACAAACAGGGAATTTACGTGGGAACTGGCAACACCTCATCGCAACAACGCCATTTCAAAATGGCTACCCAGATGGGATTTGTGCACGTGCCGGTGTCTGAACGTTTTCAATGACGAATCTTGGGACTAATTTGCTCTGGATTTAACTGCGGAAACATTACGTTTGAAGTTCCCAATCAGAAATTTGATTGCACCGTTGAGTGAGTAAAATCTTTTCAGTTACATTACATTTTGTAACGACGTAATGATATAAAAATGTTGTGATGTCAGCAAAAATTCATCGCAAAAACTGATTACGATGCGATTGCAGCAGCGAGAATATTTGCTTTGTGAATCTGAATGTGTGCATTTGGATTATCGCGGTGAAAGTTATTGTGGAAAGTGCTGACAAAATATTTGACCGAGTTATTCGGATTTGTAAAATCTTTTTTTCAAATCCATCCGTGAGATGGCAGCACTGTCCTACCATTATTCTCGATAAGTATTGCGTGATTTTTGATTTACAATAAAGTTGCGTGCAGTTATGTCCATTGCAATATTGCACGGGTAACGCGAATGTAAAAGTTGCGTGAGAAACAATTGCTCGCAAGAAACTTGCGAAAATTAGTTGCATTGCTGGAAATTTCATTACAAATTTCATTCAGCAGTTGGTAATATAAAATCCATTGTAGGAAAACAGGGAAATATGAACTGAGTATTTTCACAACGCAATATACAGGGGTATCACGATTGATATTAACATGACGTCATGCTGCAGGTCACGTGACGCTGTCGACCATCTTGTCGGTCGAAAATGCCGACCGTTTGCTGCGTTTTGAATTGCAAAAGCCGCGGTAATCGCGGAGGACGTAGAGGATATTTTAGGTTCCCAGCCATTTTATATCACCATAAAGATGAAAAAACAATAACGCTTTGTAAAGAACGAAGAAAAAAGTGGCTTAACAATGTCAAAAGGAAAGATTGGACGCCGACAGCGTTCTCCAAGATTTGCTCCGACCATTTCATTAGCGGTAAGTGAATACGTGACGTCACGATGCCGGCATACGTCATTGGGCGTGGTCACGCGACCCAGTAGCCATATTTGTCGGCAACATCCAGCAATGCCTACCACATGCTGTATAGATGGCTGTAAAAACCGCAGCGATAGGGATCGTGAAAAACGGTTTTACACTTTTCCCGCCATTTTAAAACATCACAACGATCCAAAAACCACGGAACTTAGCACGGAAAGGCGACATTGTTGGATCGCGGCTGCAAAACGAGTGAACTGGCAGCATACGAAGACGTCACGAATTTGCTCCGACCACTTCATAAATGGTAATATATGTTTTAACATGTAATCCTGCAATGTTTAACTTCGTTTTGTACCGTATCTCGGCCTCGATGAACCAAGATTTGGCATTTCCGACAGCTGGAAATTTTCGCTACGAATAAGCCTAATAATGATGAAACGGGTGCCGACAAATATGGCGACGCCGCGTTTGTGACGTCACTGCAACATCCCTATAATAAATTTCGCAGCTTTACATAGAATGAATTGTTTGTATGATTTTAAATGTTGGTTTTAATTTATAGGAAGACCATCAGCACTGTATGACACAACTAACCCTGATTGGGTGCCAACCCAAAACTTGGGTTTTAAAACAAAACGGTCTGAATGCCCTGAAAAATTAATAGCAAGGTACGAACGACAAAGAGCAAGGCACAGAAAACAAATTGCAGCTCTGGCAGCAAAGTCAAAAATCCCTGATCGACGTGAAGTCAGTATTAATCCAATTAATCAGAAAACTCCAACTCCAGAAGCCCTGCCAGAGGCTATAGTAGGTCTTGTTATTGTCAACTATCATGGAATTAATGGACTTCCTGGACAAGTCAATCAAATTGAAATAAAAAATGGAAATCCTGGTAATTTATTTAAAAATCCCTCATCACTGTCAAGTCATTATTACTAGCAGTATTATTAATGATCACAAAACTTTAGTTCCAGAAGCTGTACAAAGTGAAATTACTGTTGATCAAGGTGTCAACTGTCATGGAAGTAATGGATATCCTTTGGCAATCAAAGAAATTGCAAAAAGTCATGGAAAGTCTGGTAATAGTGATATTAAAATTGGTAAGATTGGTCAGGGAAAAACATTGAACATCTCAAAATTTACATGCATTAAAATTCCTGAATACAATTTTGTCAAACTTCATGTTTGTTAAATTAAAGTATAATGGAATTAAAGATATGGAATTGTGTGTATATTGGTCATGGATATAATTCTGGAAAAGTTGCCACATGGAATTTTGGGTTTTCAATGCGGTATCCCCCAATAATTGGTTGTTCACCTGTTATTATGTATATTATTTGATATGTATACACATGCAGACGTTGCCTGTCAAAAAGATGATGTTTGGTCGTCTGCAATGGAACTGGAATTGAAACAGTTACGTTTGGACAACCAACATCTACGCAACCAATGCCACGAACAACATGCGGAGATCTCAATAATGAGTTACACTGAAGAATCGTTCATGAAAGATGAAGAAAAGTTGATATTCTATACAGGATTGACACTGGTTAAATTTAAGCTAATCAAAGATCTAGTTGGCCATTTGATTCCGCCAACCGTCAAGTTGACCACGTTTCAAAGGCTGTTCATGTTTCTGTTGAAAATCAAACTTGATCTGCATTGTCAAGACATTGCCTACAGGTTCAATGTGGCTAATTCAACTGTTACTAGAAATTTCCACAGTGTTCTTAAAGTGATAAAGGCTGAACCGGAGGCTTTGAAACATTTGCCTCCGATGGACGAGGTAACCGTTCGCAAGCCGCGCGGTTTAAGTATCAAAAGAGACAAGTTAGGTAGTACCAATGTGGTTTAACTTACTCTATATTTGAAACAGATATAACTAGTTATGTTTACTAGTTTGCAGTGCTCAGTAAAGTACAAATACAATACAAATTACCTTGTATAACTTCAAAACACTATGTAACATTAACCACTTGGCAAGTGAATGTAAAATCTATTATGTGCCATTGTTTTTTGTGTTGAATGTATTTTTACCTGTTGAAACAATGTATTACACTATGTAATTAAGTATAATTAAATGTAATGCATCTGATATCTGTCTATTTTCATATCCGTCGTAAGCCGCGGTCCGAACTCTGATGGATAACAGAAGTTTCCCTGTTGTATTTTGGCATATGTATGGTACAATTTGGTACAATTATTACGTTTTATCAAGGATTTTATCATTGGATAAGTTTGGAATCCACTGGAAAATTTGGCCTAACTACAAACTGCGTAACTAACTTTCTACGACAAGGACAGAGAACCGGATTTGAATTATGCATTTTATTCTTCAATCTTGTCTGGTTTTAAATGTATGTTACATATTTTACAGTGAATGGCTATAATAAAATGCAGAATGTTCATGTATCGTGTATAGTAATAAATATTAGAGAAAATTATAATAGGCAGCAGCCGCGTATAAAATCAGTCGAGGAACATTATTTAACATGAAACTGCAATCTGCTGCTCAGCACAAAATAAGTAGTGAATATTTATTGTAATTTATACATTTTATACATGAACGTTCAATAGTTTTTACCCCAATTGAAGAAAATTATAAACATATGCATGAAATGTACTAAATGGTCTTTTATCCTGAAAATCTTCAAATGTGACCATTATACCTTTGATTATACACTTTTAATGTTTTAAAATAGGTAACAATTTCAGTTCCATTTTTAAAACTTACATTCATGTTAATAATATGTGCAATGTTATTATTTTCTAGAAACATTTGTTTAGTTTCACCAGATAATTTACAATGTGATCAAACATTGGTGCAACTTTAGTTTATTTTTATTTTAGTACTTTGTTCTATATTCTGTAAAACATGGTGTACAAAGGACATGTAATGCAAAGAATTAGTAAAATAATGTGCAATGATGTGTTTTTGATCTGTATTAACATTGTAATTTTGAATTTTGTAATTTAAGTTGCCCAATTGAATGTTATAGAGCTTTATGACTGGACAGGAAGACATAATTGGCAAATTTAAATCTTAATATGAACTGATGAGATGATTAATTAGTCTGGGAATTTCATCTATCATTAAGTTTCATACGTCATTGCTGAGTTTTAACCTTCAGGTGACACTTTATTTTGTGTTGAAAGGCTTAGCAATGTCATTGTAAAATTCTTGGACAGGATTATAAATAATATTTATATTAGATTTTTTATATTTGTTTTTTATTCAGTATTTTACATGATATCGCAGTTATCTTTTGGACTGAAGTTGTAAAGGGCTGGAAATTTGCCAAATGTAATTTTTTAGTAGTTTAAACCAAAGTTGTTTACTATGTAAAATTTTGAAGACTTACCTGAGATAAAAGAAAATTAAGAAATTCAAATCTTAAAAAATTCTTGAATACTAAATATAATTTCTTAATTATGTTTAATATTGACAAATGTCAGTAAAATTATTGCCAAATATTTCATAAGTATATTAATTCAATTACTATAAATATTAGTTTAATTAGTAACTTTTCAAATATTTATTATTGTTATCTTTATAATAATTATACATTAGGCCTAATATCAAAATTAATATAACTTGTTTTTGTGGACACAATTTAATACTACATAGGTATCTTGATTTCACTACTGATGTTGCATGGTTGCATGTATGAAATGTAAAAAAATGTATGAAATATATAAAATTGTTTTGTATTGTGTGTGTGATTCATTGGGAGGTTACAAACTGGAACCAATGAAAAGAAAGTGGGCGTGACTCTGGAGTTGTGTGTTGGGGGAATGAAAATAATATATACATAGATTGTAAGTTGTGAGGACAAGTTGATATGAGACTTTACCACCACTGATCGTTTAGACCTGGCAACTTTAGGACTTTGTGGACTGACCCTTGCAGCAAATTTAGCCACACATATGGCACTTTGCTGTCTGTGGTCTTCTTACCACACACTTTACACAGGTCAACACGTGTCCTTGTAATAACTTGTGCAAAAACAGGTAGTCAGTCATCTACCTCTATTACATCCAAAAATGTTTGAAGTCATCTTTGTCCTCCTTTCACTTGTGGTCATCCACTACAAATATCGGTGAGTTTAACCAATGTTTTTCTGCACTATTAAATAATACATAAAGGTCAACTAGTTGCACTTTTCAGTGTATACTGTTAAAGCTTTTGCTTTATACTTTATACTTTAATGTAGTAGTAAAAAGTATTAAATGTTAAAGAAAGTCTAGAAAAGAAAATACTGAGACATTCAAGAGTTTAACTTTTCCCTGTTTATGTCATTGATATCTCATTTGTAAAATGATAATTAGTGTTAAAATGAACTAAAAATATGAATTCACACTAGAAAAAATAGAATCTATGATTGTTTAAAAGAAAAGTTTGCATGTAATTTTCTGGGTGAATTATTACAAATGATTAAAAACTAAACAAGTTAATATTTTCTATTACAAATGATTAAATAACTGAACAAATTAATACATATTGTTCTATTCTTACTTGATTAAATTACTAAACAAGTTAATACATATTGTTACAAATGAGTAAATAACTAAATAAGTTAATACATATTGCCCAATTTTTATAAATAAATAACTAAATAAGTTTGTTATAACTTTAATTTGTATTTTAAAGTATAATTAGCCCTAATGTTGATTTACTTTGTATTTCAACATGGTGGTTATTTTATTGCATGCTAAACCATTTGAAAATATTGTTATTGTCTTGTAATATTTTTCCCCAATTTAAATGTGAATGTTTGCAATGAATTGTTTGATATGTAAGATGTTTGCTACTGTGTACAGAAGTTGTATTTTGGAGTATACTTTGGAAAGTTTGCATAGTTCAGTGAAAAATGACAGCTAAGTTTGCATGGGTGTGTACTTTTAAACTTTTCCTTCAGATATAAGTTTGGAGAAAGGTTTGGGAGCATTGTACCTTCTGTACCAGGTGTTGGATAACATATAGTTTGATAAAAATCATCCCACATGAGTACACAACTTTCTGCAGAATTAGGTTAGTTGTAGGGGAATGAAGTTGGTTGGCTACTATAGTAGTTCTCATGTGGGTCACAAATTAACAAGTTACTTGTAATCGTGTTTACCAAACATAGTAAAAAATACTTCCACTTGACCCAAGTTGTGAATTAAATATACATGTTTTCAATTTTCTAAGTTATAATAATCCAATATATAACAAATGTAACTGAATATGGACAAGGAAGGACACATGGGCATTGAATGTAACATTAAACTTGTCTAATGTGTCAACCCTGAACTTGATCATTGCAGTTTTAGTATAAAGTCAAACTTAAAGTGCAAACTCTGATGTAAGTAAGTGTGATATTTCATGTGAATTGAATTACAATCTTGTTTTATATTTAGAATTTATTTCATGTTACTAAATATTTAAACTGTACATTATATGGTATGAAATTACAAAAATATTTAAGTGTTTGCTTAAATTGTGACATAATTTAATTATTGGGTGTCATTTATAAGTACTAAATCTCTTTTATAATCAACTAGACCAGGTGAAATATTAAGTATGAATTTAATCCATACTATAAGACATTGAATTATAAGCAAATATTTGATTTATTGTAGTGGTTCCTGACTTCGGAATTGGACTGTAAATTGTGTAGTTTGAAGTTTGTTTTTGTATAAATTCTTATAGTTGAAATAAAAATTGTCTTTGCGTGTTTCATTTCACAAAGAAAGTGTTTACAGGAAGGAAGTAATGGACAATTAAATGTGTTTCTTTTTATATTTTAATTGTTCTGTAATCTGCAGTCATACTGCATGTGACTTGCAATATCTGCAAACATACTGTAGGTATCACTGCTGTAGCCACTTTTTCAATGGCACAACTTTGTAATTCAATATGTAATAAAAATATGTAGCCATTTGTTTTGTCAAGAAATGTAATATAATGGAAAAGTCAGAGAATTTCAAAAAGTAGGTGTTTTTTTTTTTAATCGACCACAGCGCCCCTCGTGGAATATTCATGAAACAATATCTGAAGATAGCAATATTTTATAAAAGTTGACCTTTCTGTTTTTCTTTGGGATATGAAGGGTTGTTGTATTTTTGACTTTTATACAAAGCTTGGTACGTGACCTGTGTAAATACAAGGTCTGGAAATAGTTTGGGGGCGTGTCACGTGGCGTGACTCTTTCCACCAATGAGAACATGCCATTACCTACACTCCCTTTTCCTGCCAACTTTTCTATGTTGGCAAAATTACAAGGACTATTGGGGCAAAACATAAATAAATAATACAAGTTGACAAGTCAAAACTTTCCTCAATAATTATGTGAATTATAGTTGGTGGTAGGGGTAATTAATTTAGGAGGTTCGTCTATGCCATATCCAACCTGCTAACTGTAAAATTGCACAAACTTTATAACTTTTTTTCACTAATGTACCTTATATACAAAACAAATTGAACTTTAAGTAGATAAATAAATGTTTTGAATAAAGTTATGTAACACAATATGTACATTATGAAGTGGAAGAGTTAATATAGTACATATCTGGTTTGAATTTTTGAATGCAGTATTTGTGTATTTACATTGTTGTTGTTTCAATTGTTGTCATCATGTGAGTTGAAGGAGGAAATATCTGTATTGTTTTTTACAGAGACAAAATGACAGACCTGTTACAGAGTTTGCAGGGGGTTTACAAAAAGTATGAGGACATTGCCAAGCCACATATCGAATACCACAAAAATTTGAACCCATCTGGCACCATTACAAATGGTGGCTTAAGAAACAGAAAAATGAGTAATGGTCCTCAGTGGATTGGAACAAGGCACAGTAGGGAAAGGAAAAGATCATCCCCTATTTCAGTACGATATTCATTCAATCCTTTTCTAATATAATACCTTTGTTTGCAAAAAATAAAATAAAATACTAAATAGGCCTAATTTTCCAAAATTTGTAATACATGCTGGACATTTAGTGGATGCAATTATGTACTTTAGACACTAACTTAATGTTTTAAATTGACCCTTATTACAGTAAAATACTGCACTTTGTACCGTAAAATAGTAGTTTTGTGTCTTTATGAATGAAAAGTGCAATTTTATGGTACAAACATTTAGTTTTCAGTTTTGAGATTCACTTGAAATTGTGAATGAGTTTTTGATTTATTACAAACTGAATATTTACCATTAAAACTGGTTTTATATCATTGGTTAGTGTCATCCAATATTGAATACCTAAGAGTGAAATATCTACAAAATTTATATTTATTTATATAAATTATAAAATTTCCAGTCAAAGTTTTTACTGCAAAAATATAGTTGGTAAATTTGTAAATTTTAATTCCTATGTCTGGTTTAAAATTTTAAATATTGAAAATAGTATGATGATAATTACGGTGTAGCTGCATTTAGAAGTTTCCAATATAGTACAGGTCTACTTCTAGTTGGGTTTTATATATTTATATCGTGTTTATATTTGTTCTGTGAATTTTGCGTTGCAGCCAAAAGTGTCTTCTTCTTTTGTGGGACATTTCAAAATGGCGCCAGCTCCATGTTTGGACTTCCAGGGACCGAGGCCTTTCATGGGCAGTTGCTGCTCTAAATGTGTGCCTATGAGTAGAGTAAGTTGATTGGTTGCAAGAAAATTAATCTTTCTCACACTGAAAACTAATTAAATGCAACATCTTTTATTTCAGAAATCAACTTTAGTCGATGAAGTCAGTCAGTCGTTTGGTTTGAAAAACCTTCTCAAAGTTGACAACTGGAAAAGGTATTTAATACTTTTTCTTATTCTAATAATACATGCTAACTAAACAATATTATTTTTAAACTGTTATTTTAATTGGGAAATCCTCTGCTGGATTACATTTAATTATCATTCATGGTAAAATATAAAATATTATCTCCAATTTCTCTGATTTTTCAATAATGATTTACTCATCAAACTAACATTAGAACTAATACTAATTACATTAGTTTAAAATCCTCCCAACTTTACTATGTAACAAGTTACCTGTAGTTTTAATATACTAACTTAGTAGTTATAATTGACCCACAATTCCCATAAATATCCCAGATATGTTTAAATATTCCCTGAATTATTACCAGGTGGTCAGTAAAACATTAGAAAGTTATTGACCCTTTTTACAAAGTTCAGTTTCAGGGTGAACTGTTGCCAAGACTTATAGCAAGCTTATAGTAGTAAAAAATATACATATTTATAATGAAGTGTTGGGATACATTTAAATAGCTGTCATTAAAATATATTCATTACAATGCAACATTTATATTGTTTCATCCACCATTGGTAATTACAGTTTCAAAACATGTAATCACTCGCATGTATAGTTACTGAAATGATTATCTTGTTTTTTTTAGATGTGATGGGTTGGTGTCTAGGAGGTTCCCTGTTTTTTCACATGCCTGGAACACAAAGATCACTTTCAAATACCCTGACGTGTCACGGTCTGTCCTAGCTCACACAAGGTACGTAGTTACAAATTCAGAGCAGGAATCTCTCCTCCTCATTGAAATTCAAGCCACTCGCTTTGATGTCACTAAGCAAAAAATGGAGTTGATAATGTGTCTTCAGTTGGTATTTTTCGTGTTAACCCCCTGTTTTTAATTCGCCAGAGTCAAGGAGGCCGTTGAGTTGTCGGCGAGCCGTGATCTAAATGGTAAAGTTCTTGAATTGATTTTTACACATTGTCACTAAAAGAAAGTGAGACAAAATGGTGTTTTTATTTTATCTAGAGCTTGGAGGTGAAGAAGCAAGGTACGGCATGTTACTCCGACATCATGAAAACAGAGCGGTGGAAGCTCTGCGAATCATGTCTGCGAAAGTTTCACACTTTTTGCTCAGGTACTTACTTACATTTAAGTGCTATTTTATTTCTTGCTCCAATTCACCTACTACATTCAAATGTAATATATTTGCAGGTTTGCAGCTTGGTCACTGTTTAAATTACTGGGAAGAATTCTCACGTCCATCCAGGTCAACAAGGGACAGATGGAAATGCTGAAGAAAGCACATAAAGTTGGTTTTCTGCATGTCACAAAGTCCTTAATAATTAATAACAAATGGTTTTGAATATAATATAATGTAACTGATTACTTTTTAATATTCCAGGCTTCCATTCCAGTTATTTATCTTCCGTTGCATCGGAGTCACCTGGATTACATACTCGTCAGCTTCATATTAGTGAATTATGAAATCAAAGCCCCATTAGTTGCAGCAGGGGATAATCTTCGCATTTGGTTCTTTGGATCTCTTCTAAGAGGATTAGGGGCTTTTTTCATCAAAAGGAAACTGGATCCGAAAGCGGGAGAGAAGGACTTCGTGTACCGTTCCGTGCTACATTCGGTAACTTGCGCAGAATTTAAGTGTGGCGATATGATTAAATGATGTGGTTGTTGATGGTGTTTTGTCTGTTTTAACAGTACATGGAGCAAGTTTTAAAAACGGAAAATAGTTTGGAGTTTTTCATAGAAGGTGGAAGATCGAGAAATGGAAAAGCGTGTCTTCCGAAAGCGGGACTTCTGTCGGTTGTCGTTGAAGCTATCTTCGATGGAGTCATTGATGATGCTTTCATTGTACCTGTTGGCATCAGCTACGAGAAGATCATTGATGGCAATTTCATATCGGAGCAGATGGTAGTAATAATTATTTTATAGTAAAATTTTAATTCTTATCCGTGAAGTTTTTCACGGCCAAAAATTCTGCGAAGTTTAAGAATTTCAATGGAGTGGAAATATTTCAATTGGGGACAACTGTGGGAATTTTACCACTTGTAAAAGAATAATTTCACTGAAAAATTCACTGCTGTAGTTTGGCAACACATTTGCTGAAATAACTTGGATTTTTTCGGATTTTTAAAATATTATGTTTTCATAGTACATTAGAAACTCTGAATAGGGATAAATTTAAATGTATTTTTGTAAGGAAAGTGACTCATACAGTAAGATTGTGTCCTACTTTTTAATTTGTTATTTTCACATAAAATAACCTTTGTATTTTAATGTATTTTCAAACACACAATATGAAACTTAGATTTGCCCCACTGACTTCCATTGTTGTTAAACAATTGACCTGCTTGATTGCATCCAAGATTATAAAGTTACATTATTACTTTACCAGGGGAAACCCAAAAGAATGGAGAGCTTCACAAATGCCGTGAAATCCATCTGGAAGGTCATGCATTCAAATTTTGGCAACGTTCGCGTGAATTTTGCACAACCGTACTCATTAAAGGCAAATTGTTTTACATATCAGAAGTTTTTTTGTGTGTGTAAAAATTGTGCATTATTAACTTTCTATTATTACTTGTAGGAAATCATTCAAGCAGTGCAACTCTGCACTCCGGTGAAAGCAAGGTCCCCTCTTGCGGAAACTTTGTTGTCGCCGATCGGATCGTGTCGCCGTCCGAGCATTTCATCTCTCAATGGGCATGATATTGTTATGGAGGAAGAGCATAGACTTCTAGTCAAGGGCTTAGCAAATCACATTGTTCATGGTATATAATTGCAGATTGCGTGATGATAGTACAAATTTCGTTTTACAAACTAATTTCCCGCATTTTTGTTTTAAGATGCGGTTAACGTGACCACCATCATGAGCACCAACATCTTGGCTTTTTTGCTGCTAAATAAATTTAGAAAGGTATCTATGACATCAAAATGATAAAATCTATGTAGTAGATATTTTGTGTAAAGCTCTCCGTCAGTGGAATTTTACGCAGTGGTTTTAAAAACCTACGCTACCAAAAGTGATCCAAAAATCATGATAATTATGTTGCAAATTGCTTTGGGATGTATGTGCATGAAACAATTAATACATATTAGTTTCTCTTGTTTTTTATAATCAATCGGCCCTTATTTTTGAAATGAATCTTGTATAATTTTAGCTCATTCACGTACTCCTTGCATCCATTCTAATGGACACAAAGTTTACAAAGGAGTGGCCATGTTATAACATGATAAAACCAAAACAGTTTAAACATTTATATGGTCTGTTAACAATGGGAAATGTTTTTGCCAAAGGATTTAACTTAATGTAAATAATAAATCAGGATTGAATGGGCAAAAATGTTCCAATAGTTAAATTTTGTGGGACTTCAATTGCTATTAAACCAAGATCATCACATATTTAATTTTGTTATTCATCTGTGTTGGTAAGAATTTGATGGATTGCTAGCTTAAATATAGAAGCAAGGGTAACAAACAGTAATTTAATTGTAATAAATTTCCAACACGCAAGCGCACGCAAGTTGGTTCATTGGACCGACACGTGTTTCGGCTTCTGTAAACTGTCATCATCCCATTATAAACAAGTCAAACATGAGATTATACAGTCAGGGATTCCTTGATAGAAGTTAGTATACAAATATAGATAATGTATAATTCAGTTTTGCTTTTTTATATATTTTTCAGGGGGTTACATTAAATTCACTGGTGGCTGCTTTCGATGAAATGAGGGAAGAGATTACAGCGATGAGACGTAGAGATGTTGGATTCAGTGGAGAGACAATACATGTTATTGAGCATGCCACTAAGCTACTAGGACCAGATTTGGTGCATGTAGACACCATCCAGATGGATACCGCGATGGACGGAACTGATTTCCAGATAGTCTATCTCAGGCCAAATCTATGCGTACCATCCATCCTTGAAATCTCATATTATTCCAACGTAGTCCTTGCGGCCTTTCTATCTGATAGCATTGTTGGTGAGTAAACGTAATTATTGCTACTATATATTAATGCTAATGTAATTTGTAACAATGGTTGCGTGTTTTTGGTTTCAGCCACCGCGCTGAACACGTTCATCGATAAAAGAAACAAAGTGGTGAAAATGCATGAAGTGCACATTTCACGGTCGCAGCTCGTAGAAAAATCTCTAGAACTATGTGATATTTTGCAATATGAATTCATCATTGCTCCTGTAAGTATATTAAATTTTGAATTTTAAACTGGTGCAACAGTTATTTTTTTTTCCAAAACTAAAAATTTTTACGTAACCGATAAATTTGCACCACAGTGTGTTGTGTAAATTTTGGTTTTTTGGTTTTTAATGCAGTGTTTTAAAACTTGACAGCCATGTTCAACAGTGGAAAGCACGTTGACAGAAGCAATACAAGAATTAATAACATCTGACATTATCACGCGCAGCGATGAGGTAAGTCTGATATTAAGTAGAAGTGCAACATTTTCTACAATATAATAATTTATTTTCATTCTTGATTCAGTGTGGGAATATGACAAATGGCCAAAAGCTTTGGGCAAACAAAATGGCTTTCCGATTAGGTTGTGATGGCAACTCCAGCGAAGAAGATGACTACTATTCAAGCGTTGAAGAAAATCTGACGGTGAGCAATTAAACACATTACCCTTATTACACAGAATGTGTTGGTTTATAATGTTGCATATAAATTAAATTAACTTAAAATTAACTGTTTTTAGAGCATAAATGAAACATAATTAGTTGATATGAGGGGAACCAAGAGGTACTTTGTAAATCAGGTTGTCCAGTACTCCGCCTCTTATAATCGGTGTTTTAAATTGGGAAATTACAAAACTGCATTCACTGCGTGCGGAAAGATTGGTTCACAGTATGATACTGTATTTTATAGGTCCGCCTGACACCAGAATCCGTGGAGAGATTTGATTTTTACTGCTCTATGATGGCACCATTTATTGAGGGCTACTGGCAATTGGCTTCGTGTCTTCACCATCTCGTCCGCAAACAGATGACCGAGCGCAGTTTCATTAACATGACACTTTCAATCATAAAAGAGAAAGTGAATGCAGGGACTGTATCATATCGTAAGTTTTTACCATCTCAGACTTAAATTATAAAAGACCACATTTGTAATAATATATTTTACATTTTGTCTGGAACGTAGCGGAATGCGTGTCGGCGGAGATTCTCAGGAACGGGTTGAAGCTTTTCGAGAAGTGGAGGATCGTGGACAGCCATCAGCAGGACAGTGTTAAAGTGTTGTACCTGAACAGTAACTTTGACTGCGAAGAGAAACTTTTGCCAGTGTTAGAAGTGTTGGCGGAATTCAAGATGTGAAGGCTGTCGTAATGCGGTCTAAATCAGCGGAAGGAACATTACCTCGTGCACTGCACAGCGAAGTAAAGTTTGCACAACAACCTTCATCGCCTTGGTGCTACCTCTCATTGCCTCTGCAAGGTACTTTAGGACAATTATTCAATATGCAGGTGGAAGAAGTAGCCGTAGGGATCGTAACAGGCGTGATCGTATCGCGCGAAGCGTGGTGAAAGATATTAAAATTTATGGAAAACAATATGGCCGAAATTGAAGGAACCACAGGTAGTAAATGTGTATAATTTGTGTTCAATTTTGTTTGAAGGCCCAATGTAAAATTAAACTAGAACGGCCATTTTGTGACTATACGAGAAAGAATCTTCCAGTGTCCCAGTGCAGCACTTTCCATGTAAATTTCTTCAGTTCATTAAAACATTAATTTACAAACTAATATGTATGTGTAACTTATTTATGCAAATTTACAAATAGAGCTGTCCCAGGGTGTCTACTAAACTTTAATTTCAAAATTCCAGTATTTTCAAGGATATTTACAATTTGTTTCCAGGACACAAAATACATAAAGTGAAAGGTTGTTACGTAACAAACTACATTAATCCCATAAAAACTAATGAAATTCAAAAGTCCCATGCTTAATTGGTATTTTGTTTCAAGCAAATTAGAAGAGGAAACACAGAAATCAATACATATTTCTGTTGGGGTTAATAGCGCCACCTACACAACAAGTTTGGAAACTTTTGACTACATTGAACTAGTGAATTGTGTAATTAAAGTGATAAATGTATACAGAGTTGTGCAGAAAAGTATACCTGAGTAAGCAAAAAATGTATTTTCACATTGTTATGCATAATAATTAATGCATATACATGTGACCTTTAAATTTATGTAAATATTCTGCAAGATCCTGCATAGATTTGCATACATTTTTATTCAAATTTATGGAAAAAGAGCATTTATTTTTATATATCTAACAAGGGAACTAATAAAGGATGTAAAACGAATTTATTGAAGTGAACAATCACAAAGTTCACATTTCCATCTGACACCACCAGGTGGCGTATCTATTAACACGGCGATACACGGCGAAAATGCTTGATTTAAAGTGACGTTTCAAGATGAGTGTATCAATGTCCCCCTCGAGATCAATGCCACTTTGGGAAAATGGTTGAAAACTTTTTGAAATTGCCCTTGGAAATGAAAAGGAATTGAGATTGGGGTTTGGGCGCATCGGTGCGTCAGTTTCTCGCGTCGATGCGTACATCCTCGTGTAGCGCACGGCTTCAAATTGATTGATTGATCGATTCGGTTGTCCGTGTGAAAGCGCTTGCGCTTCCGGCCACGCCTCCCTCTATTGTCAATCAAGTAGGGATCGGACGCGTTGCTAGAGGGCGCTTCATTCGCCGTTCGGACGTCGTCGAGTACGGATCGTCGGAGCGCTCCGTTGCTAGGATTCGCACTGTTAGCCCTCCAATTTCCGCGTAAGTACGCAACTTTCCAACATCACTCGTTACGCATGAACTGCACCAGCCCTCTGTTCACCGTCCGATCACTTAAATCAACCGGATTCATTGTTTTTTTGTCGCAATTTCGACAAAATCGACGCGCCAGCAACGAGCCCTTTCAAAATTGCTCGATTTCTCTCCATGCTCGTTACATCCGTTTATACATGGAGAAAATATAGTTATTTTGCTGGCACGTTTTATATAATTAACGTTATGTGGTATTTGCAATGCTGGATTATAAAGCAGATGCATTTATTTAATGACTGAGCGGGGAAAAAATATTGCTTCCATTTTCGGGATTGGAAATGGATTGTATACGTCGTCTGCTTCAAGGTGCGAGCTTTTAGGAAATTAAATACGCAGAGAAATACAGGAAATATTGAGATATCGGCTACCCAGCATGTTTGTTTCGCTATATGGTGCTGTTTTTAAGAAAAGACGGCGGATATCCTGGTCACATGACCTCTAAAAAATTGATTTGCGGAGAGATTCGATTCGTTAGGCTTAAAGCTAAAAAAAAATAATTCCCAATAAAGTGCCTGAATATAACAACGTTATTTTATCACTGGTTTGAGATATAATCAATATTGATTATCAATTATAATATATAAAATATTTCAAGGTATGCACAATTATTTATTATAAGAAAATGGTTTTTGAAATAGAAAATTTTTAAAATCCTGCAGGAAAGATGTAATAGCGATTTGGCCTTGATGGTGTTTTTTCAAGGTTATTGATTTTCTTTCACTGAAATAGATGTAAGTGGACAAGTTCAGTTTGTAATATCGTTGAGTGGTATTGGGTTTGTTTTTTATTTGGTAAAAATCTCGAATTGATTTCGATGTTTTGCGAGATTTTCAAGTATACAGAAGTCGACTTTTCTGTCAAGCTCAATTTTTTGTGTTTGGCTTCACTATAGAAAAAGAAATTAATCAGTTCATTCCTTTCAGGGATATTTTTACACCAAAAAATAACAAATATGTACTCGAAATCAAACAGCAATAATCCACTGTGATCTTACATTGTGTGAATTAAAGTTAATATAACACACTCCCTGAAATTAAATCGATTATTTGATACCTTGAGGAATAGTAATTTAATTAAAGAAATAATTTTTTCAGGGTAGGTAATTAAAGAAAAAGAATACTGTTGTTTTTTGTTAATTAATTGCTAATTTAATGAAAAATACCAAACAAGAAAGCTTCATTTTAATTTGATAATTATATTTGACCATTTATTACAATATTACAATTTATTGAATACCTGACTTATAATTTATGTGACGAATTTCTTGTTATATTTATTGCTGCAATTTATTTCTACACTAATATGTTGAAATACAGTTTATTCTTTTGATATTTTCATTTATGCAAATTTTTCCTGCAATACACTTTGAATAACATCATTATAATATACAGTTCATTATTTTTAATGTAGTATAAAACAACTCAATTTTTATGTTTAACTTTGTGTTACTATCCAACAATTTTAGTGTTTAAGTTTTTCTGTAAATAATATGAAACTAAAACCGAATTTTGTAACAAAAACAATTTTTCATGTATAAATGTACATGTAAATTAATACATATTGAAAATTGAGAAAATTGTAATTAATGAGGTAGCATGTTGATTTTATCATTTTATTTGAATTGTTATTTGTGGTAGAAATATTAAAAAAAAACAGCAAATAAAAGTTTCAAAAATGGTGAATACCATTGCGCAATTTTAATTTAAATATAGCAAGGTATTAGCAAGCTCTGTGATTATGAAACACTATTGCAGAATTGCAGAAGGTCAGTTCAAAGTTCAGGTCCACTGGCACCAATTTTGAAATTATAATGATATTTGAATATAGGGAGGAAGTGACTGGATATTTCCAATTATTGACAACTGCCACAAGTTTGAATTATTAATTAGCTTGGGTTACGTGATATAATTCCCATTATTTGCTTGAACAACTCTATATTTCCAATAAATTTCCAGCTTGAATTGAAATGAATTACAAAGGACAAAAGAGACAGAAAAAAATAATAATGTTTGCCAAAGCAATTTTGTCAACAGGGAGTTAACTTAATGGGCTGCTATCATTTATGATATCCTTTGTGGCAAGTTTGGCCATAAAGAATAATTGTTTTTGGTGGGTTGAAAATGAAGTTGAAGGTTTTGGCGCAATTTTAATTGATTTGTGATGAAATTTGCGATTGTGACTTTGGACTCGATCCCAGCATGCACTGCGCGCTCGAAGGCGGCCATTCCCATCATGCATCATTCTTGCGAAATGGCATTTGTTTCGTGGCAGATAATTTAGCATGGATTTTTCGTAGTTATAAACCGCAAATGATGGGGAAAAGACATGTCTGAATTTCAGTGTGGCATTTTCATGAAGTGATGGAGAACCTGTAACGTCAACAAAGTGCATTATATTTGTATAGTCGGTTTTTATGCCATAAACTCTCGGAAAAAGGAAGAGGATGTTGTTGCCGATGGAGGAGTTTAATCCGGACTATTCCTCATATTCAATTTAGGTAAAAATGTCACTTATTTTAATATTACAATTTTCCACATTCTTACCGTTTTTTTTTTATTATTTAATAATTTAAATAGACTTTGTTCATATGTACCAAATACCATTTTAGTACATTTAAGTCAAACCTTTTTAATATTGAATCCTTATAATTTGAATTTATTATGGAAAAATATGCAATGTATACAATTTCCATGAGTTTCAAATGAATTAAATAGAGTTATGAGAGGATGTATATATAAATTTAGTTTTTAGGTATAGTAGTTAATTATTAGTAATGCATTGTTAATTAATACTCAGGCCTATTATAAATATGGACTGAAATATATTTTTTTTACTTACAGTTAAGATAATAATTTATTAATATTAAAGCCGACATTGAAATTACAGTTTTTTCAATTAAAATAAATCAATATTAATGTTTTTTAGTTGATGGTTAAAATATTTTAAAGTTTATTAAATTGCCCTACCCATGGTACACTTCGTCTCGAATTTGAAAAACCTGTTTCTTAACGGCAAGACATTATTTATGAACGTCCCCTTGCTCCCCACAATCCAGTTATTTCGCAATTGCATTTTTTTGTATAGTCTAGACAATAACTATACAAATTTTATTGTCGTGTATCAAGCTCATAAAATGCTGCTTGACATGTAGTTTGTGTTATAGTGGGAAGTGTTGCACAATGTTTATGCTAATTTCCTGCTCAATTTTGTATTTATGGACAATGGACTATAGGCATGCACATTTTCTTAAATATGGCTTCAATGGGAGTTTCTGAAACTTTGCCATATCTCTCTTTCTCTATTATACTGTCATGATGTTGCAATAATTCCTTGAATCACTTTAATCCACAATTTACATGTTCCACATATTACATATTATACTGTACATGCCACTCCCTCTGGTGGTGCAATATGTAGCTATAATTATAACTTTGAACGAAGTTGACTGGAGTCTCAACTTGAGAGTTCACGTTCTGCCACTAGGTGGCGCTCGTTCACATAGAAAATGAGCTGTTGATTCTGCAGTCAAATAACCGATTGGTTGCTAACGATTTTTCATTTGAATAATGGTAGGGCGTGGCTGAAACAGTAAATGGGTTGGTTGAAATGTGTTGTGGGCGTGTCTTTATACTTTATTACCGATAGTCTGACATCTGTCTTTGATGAGGGATCAATAATTTCCTTATTAGTTATACCATCACCTCAGAAATACAATAGTGGTGTGTCATTAGCTAAAAGGAAAGGGGCGGTACATACACAATATAGTATTAATTTACTGGGACAAGTGATATGTTTCCAAAGTGAACAGTTCAGTGACGAAAAACTTTCAAATTTGTTCCTTCACAATAATTGAAGTCAAAACTTTGTATAATTGTTAAAATTGTATTTATGCTAATTAGTGAAATCTGTCTATGGTGGATTCGGGCACAAAAACTTCCACCATATAGACAGGTTCCCATCATGGAAATGTGAATGTAGAATTCTTAAATGTAATCGAAGCCATATATATTATACTTTGATCCATAACTTAATAAGATTAATAAATCAATGATGTGTAGCCCTACACAATTAAATTAAAAACTTACAAATATTATGTACAATATTCAATAATATAGTATTTTCCCCCAAATTGTCTATTGGCTTCAAATCAAAAGACTATACATATTAAACAGGTTTTCTTATAAAGTAAATAAATAATATATGGAGGTTTTTAACCATTAGGCCTAATGATAATACTGTCGTTGGGCCATAAATTTAGAAAATTCCCAAATGTGGACTACTATATAGCTGTTTTCCACCTTTGACATGTCTCATGTTATTTAAATAAGTTTACAGTGTATAAGCCTACACACACTGTGTCTAAAATCGATTTATATCGATTGCAAACAAATCGAAATGAATCGATCAATAATATTTTCTCTTTGATCCCCTCAACAGAATAATTTTCAGTGCTCAACCATCTCAAGTTGATAAAATGGGCTAAAAATATATGACTAGAATAGGTATTATAACATGATTAATCATATTTTAATGACATTTAACTTGTATTTAGCAATGCATGTAGATTTAGATTTACAATATTCTACAGTAGATTTAATTGATATGTAGCCTAAACAGAATAAACAAATATAACAAAGATTGGTGATTGCATTTATGGTCACTTGAAGTGAAGTCTAGTGGTCACTTTAGCATGTTGTGTGTTTGAAGATAAGGGGATATTGTTTTTTTAAAAAAAAAGAATTTGTGACGTTTGTTTTAAAGACAAGTTGAACAAAAGTAGGCCTACTATAATCTTTGTATTTTGTAGGAGCATTGCAGTGTAAACTACTGCTATCAGGTTGGCCCGCATTTCTATTATTCATGGCAGTGTGCTTTTGCTCAAGATTGGTTTCATTCCAGCAACGATATATAGTTTAGTGGATTTGTCGAAATGTATATAGTACCAAAGAATTTGGTAGAGGGAATTTGGCAAATGAAAGCCGTCTGTCAAAGCGCTTTCGGCTTAAAAACTGCAGCCATTGTATAGATGCTGTTTGGAAAGTGGCATGCAACGGCCATGAAGTTGTTTGCCGAATTTTGTTCACACAACAGCTGAGAATGGCAAGTCGTTTGAAATGAAAGTGAATTAAGTTGGTACGTCGACGTTGCAAATTAGGAAGAGGGGAAAAGGCAAAGAGTTAGGCCTATTCTTGCATGTACATTGAACCATCTTCGAGAAAGGAATAAAGTCGATAAATGCAAAATGCATATTGTCAAGTCGTCTCCAGTAAATCCTTTTCACTCCTATATAACGTGTTTATAAAAGGAGGGAAATTACACAAAGATGAGGAACTTGTGTATATATAAAGTCGAATTTTTTATTCTTTTCAAAACCAGAATTTTGTCAAGATAACATTGAATTGGAACATTTTTAAACTTGTATAACATTTGGGGAACTTAAAATGTGGAAGTGTGTGTGCACAGTGTATATAGAATGTGGATTAAGTCCAAGTCACATGACAAAATAATCTCATAAGCTGACCTGGTATACAAATTTATAAAAATTAATTCATTCAAACTTGTAATATTTTAATTTATAATGACAATAATCTGAAAGGTATTAATAACAAATCGTTGAAGATTGAATGCAGCTAATGTTTCTTATAGTTTTTGTTTATGTTTTATGAAACTTTAGTTTCAGAAACTATTTTGCACAATATTCTGAAATTTAGAAATCACCTGATATAGCCTACATAAGTTTCCTGATAAGGATTATGCCCAACAATATATTGATTAATGGATGATTAGATTGTCGGGTTTGATTGAGTCAAAACATGTCTAAAATCAAGATTATTGTGCATATATACTGTATATATAGGTTACTATTTATGTTGGGTAAATGGGTTTTCAATGGAGATCTGCAACATCCAGATTTTCATTCATCAAAATATATTAATCAGCTGGTAGCACACATTTTCCAATCAAAATGTCTTGCCATTATTATATACTACTGTATAGGTTGCTATGCAACTTGTGCTCTTTAATTTCCTTTGGGCCAATGGGCACCAAGAGGCATGGTTTGTGTATATGACGTCACTGTTTTGACCTATTTATAGCCCTTTGATACTGTCATCAAAGGGTCATTACAAAGACAAGTGATGTATTAATTAATTTGGGTGAAGTGTCCAGACAGATATGGGTTGATCTCTTGAATGGGAGCTTAGTGGAGACATAAGTGTGTCAATGTAACTGAGGCGCTTCAGCCAATGGACAACTATGATACACTAATTGTTTCAGTATTTTAGTTATACCTTAACGTTGTTATGCATTTATATAATGAAGACTATTTGTGATGTTTTAATATATGATAAATGTTTAAGGGGGCATTAAAAATTTCCCTTTGATGAATGTTAACACAATCATTTTTAATATCTGGCAGAAGTAATATAAAATGTTATTATACAGTGAGTTCTTGTACTTTGATGTTAATTTGGACTGCATGCAACTGTGTATATGGAAAAGCTAGGCTTTTTCAGTTGTAAAAATCCCCTGTAGGATTTGAAATAAAATCGGTTTAATCCGAACACGTGTTCAGGCCATGAATGAGAACTTGAGTAATAAAAGGTGAATGAAAGAAAGGAAGTGAAACTTTTAATGGAGTGCAAACGTCTTGAATAGAGAGATGTTGTCAAGACAACTGCTAGCTGCGAATCTGAAAAGAAAAGTAATTAGATGGAAAGTTAGAAGTATTGATCTTGGAAAAAATTTAATACTTTTATATCTTTTAAAACATATATCTGAATCTGTTAATAAATGTTGCCATCATGAAATGCATTTCATGTACATATACATATTTAATAATAATACAGTTGCAATATTATTTCAACTGTCGGAAATAAATACAGTTAAATCTAATATTCATAGTCTACATGTGAGTAAATATTGTTTATGCTTTCTTCTTACTTCCACTGAAAAATGTATAAAACCATGAAGGATTTAATGTTGGCAAACTTGAAGGGGGATTTTTGTATTTTTATCGCTCGTAAAGTTAACTGTGTGCTCTATCAAAGTACATTTTTATGGCTGCAATGGTTTGATTTTTCAACGTTTTTCGGTCGTTGCAAGAAATGTTTTCCAAACTCATGGGTGTGTTGTTTGTGATGCATGTTACACTAAAATCATGGCTGTTGTGCTGTTGACATTTGGACATGATGATTTCAACCGGAAATGACGGGTTTAGGCGGCAAAAGTTGGGTGTGGCATCAAATGGAGCAGTTTCATGTAATAAACTGAACATTTGACCACGTGAAATAAGCAGCCAATAAAATTGCTCCTCCTCTTAAAGTTCTTCCCGGACACCGCTGGCAAGATCGATAATTTCAGACTATGATACGTGTCTTTGTATAGAGTTGAGCTCGATATTCATTGGCTCCAAAGTATCCAAAGTGGAGCATGTGGTGTTTGTGAGAGGATCATGAAAGGTGATCTAGTAGGTGTTAATATAGATTAAATAATCCATGGGCCCAATGCGATTGCTATGCAATTTAAAGTGTGTTTGTGTTTACTCTGACATAAAAGTTGCTGTCATAGCAACTTCAGTGCATCATGTTGAGGTTCCAATCTCAAATTGAATTACTTGTTGTGATCAAAGAGGAAACTTGTGGTACAACATACATAAAACTTTGACTAATCCAGCATTTCACCTATGTATATAGGAAAATGAAATGAACATGCATTCACAACAGGCTTACCCTTTTCCCTCGGCTTACCTGCATGGACTAGAATGGGCTTACCCGTGCTACTATAGTATAACCATTTCAAGAATTAATCTTCCCAGAATGATTAAAACTTGTTGAAACTTTGTATTTATACTAAATACGTGGTGCTCTTCAACTTTGTAATTTATACTAGGGTCCTAATGTGGATGGTTGTGAAGATAGTAATTAAATGACCTTGAAAAACCTCGTCAAGGTCAGCCGAAGTTGGGTTTGCTGATTCTGCACGAGATCAATATGCAAAATATAAACAAATTACCAATTCTGTCCAAGTTAAAGGGGGTTGGGATTCAAAAAATCACACTTTATAATATATAAGATGTTTGCTATATTTGGAAAGACGTTGCTTTGGTGGCAAAGAAGTTTGCTATTAGTTGAAGAAACATTGCTTTAGTTGCAAATACTTCATTTAAAAAGTTTGGTTTTGTTAGATGTTTGGTTTCGTGTCAGGAACATTTGTTGAGGTTGAATAGACACTTTTAGTTGATCACACACTTGCCTTCGTTGAAATTAAATGGGTGTATTCCTAATAAAAAAAACAGTGCTGCACTGGAAGAAGGCCTATGCAATTTGATAAGGCTTTTAGACAGATTTTAAAGACCTTTATATAGTTGCAAAGAGAAAAAGGAGCTCACCAATGTGTTTGTGCACCAAAATGCGCTTTAGTTAATCGAGTTAGGCTCTGGGGCCTAGTTGAGGCTCCTCCCCTTTGCGATTTGCTTAATTAATACGACTCTGCCCTAGGGGGGTCAACTACTATGCTAATTCATCTGGTCAAACTACTCACCGTTTCCCCATGTTGACTGTTTAGTGTCCTCTGGGTTGAATTATTCTGCTTGAGCAGCAGCTAATATCGATGTAGTTTAAGAAAGTTGAACGAATATAACGAGCAAAAGTTCAATTTACCCAAATTCGGGTAAGTTTTGGTACAAGTTAGTCCTTAAGGAGAAACATAATTACTTTATTTATACGCCTGCAGGTGGCATTGTGGGTTCCTCTTCAAATAACAGTTTATCATAGAATGCAATATAATTTGGGAGTAAATTTAAACGTGCATTTCTCTGGTGTTCAGTTCATTTGTTCAAGTTTTAATGTCATTTAATGTGTGACCTACAGAGCCATCTATGGGTATAGATTAGAAGTGAACATTAAGTCATATGAACACTATATTAATATGAATAGTTTATAGCTTTTAAACTATTGAAATTCTTAAATTTAGAATATGTAGAGATTAGAGTTGATAACATACTATCAACTGTCATTATGTATTATGTATGGGTTTTTAGATTTTATTTTATATCTTATCAGTATAGAAATATACAGCAACAATGGCAATTTTGTACAAATACAATTTCGTTTAGAAAAAATTGAAGTTGAATTGGTTCTGTGGGAAGGAAATCAAAAATTGGATGGAGTGACAATTTGAGCAAATTTTCGTTAGTATATATAGTTATATAGTAGTTCGTGTTGGCTGTCCTTGGAGTGTATTTTAGAGGTAATGGGCGCCTCACTTGTTGGGAAATTGCATTATTGTAACCGGCAATGACCAGTGTAGATGGACTTGATCTTTGATGGTCGAAAGGAGTATGTAGGAGTAAACGTTTGTAGTTGATGTGATGAAACTTGTCCACAAAATGCAGCTGCTTCAGTTCCCATGTCATATCAGTTTTTTGGCCAGCACATCTTGAACATTAATATTTGATATTGCGTGCGCTTTAGTTCACCAAAATCTGATATTTTTTCCCCTCTTACTAGCTCAATTTGTCGGTCTTCTATTTATAAATACATAGAACTAATTTACATTGCCAATAAGCTGCTGAATGACCATTATGTCACTTTTTGTAAGAATGTTTTGTGAAGACAATTTTTCCCTGCCACTCTGCTGTCATGTGCACACGAATACCTATAGGAGCATGTATAGTGTAATGAAATGAGTATGGCAGATATTGTGGCAGGTAAAGTGTACTGAATTCAATTGGTCGAATTCAAAGTGTCACACGTGTTATGGTGAAGTGCAGTGAAGTTCCATCCAATGAAGTTTGCAGACCAGAGCATGATTTGGGCAGGGTGGGATCAGCTTTTATTTAATAATCAAATACACTATAGGTTCACATGCATTTTTCTGTGATTATATGAAAGACCAAGCTTGGGTTCACCTTTGACAACAAATCCTAGCAGCAAACATAAAATATAAAAGAAATTACAGCATTTGAAAAATGCATCGCAGGTTGCACTGAACTTAGACCACAGCGTCACAAGCGTTATTAAAGTTGGGCCATGGCTTCCAAATTGCAATAGTTGAATGAATATATGCAAAGAATGTTTTGAAATGTCCTCAGAGTGGCAATGGGTTGACTATACAGTATTGTTGCTGGGCTGATTAGTAAATTGTAGCAGGGCTCTCGGTATGGCTCGAGCCAGAAGTTCGCAAAAGAATTAGTATTGACAGATCATAAAATGGTCAGCAAAAGGTCAATTACCAATGATTTACAACTAATTAAGTAAAATTACTGGTTATAATATATTATTAAACATTACAATGTGATGGGTAATCTTCAACCAAGCTGAGCTGGTGTATTAGTGGATGTTGAAAATTCACACGCTGAAGGCAAATATTGCTGTTGTAAGTGAAAAACCTAACGTGGAACTACTGGAGAGCTGGCTAAAGAATGGAATGATTCAACAAAGGCACTTCAACTGGTATTGTGAGGTGGCTGTGGTGGCACATACGTGAAACAAATTCAAATTAAAACAGCATGGGAAAAGACATTGCTGATAAGGCCGCAAATGTTGCACTTTGTACGGCCACAATACAGGGGGTGTGTAAATGTAATGGTGTTACAAACTCTCGTGGTATATTCCCTGCATAAAAACAAGACATAAAGTTCCTATAAACCCATGTCCCCAAACGCTGAGGTTTTTAAGTAGCAACATGTTTTACCATACCGTCTGATTGGCAACGTCTACAGTGACTTCCTAGTCAACACTCTTCCCCACCTACTATATAAGATGTTCCTCTGGCAACCAGGTTGAACGTGTGGTGCTCCATCACATTTCAGTCACCACACACGTAATGTTCTCAATGACAAATTTCATGACAAGTGGATAGGAAGTGAGAGCCTATTGAATGCCCCCACGTTGCCAGACTTGAGCCTTTAGATTTCTACTTGTGGGGCCATGTGAAATCGTTAGCTTATGCAACTCCGCTTGCAACTGCAGCCGAACAACACGACCGAAGTTCTACTGCCCGTGCGACCATTTGCAGGGTTCCTGGCACCTTCGAACAGGTCCGACAGTCTACGCATCCCATGGAGGACATTTTGAGCATCTGCTGCAAAACCATGCAGCATTTCTAATACGGTAAGACGTGGGTAGCGTGAATTACGGATGTAACGTTTTCAGGTTATATAACAATCGATCCAAACGCCCTTTAAGGTTTATGATGAACAGGTATTGGTCAGATGGTGTGCAGTTGCACTTAAAAGGGTGTTAGCCATGAGACATTCTGTTACTCCATATAGGGTGCAAAAATGCATAATATTTTCTTAGAGTGTACTTAAAAACCTAAGCGTTTGGGGACATGTGTTTATAGGAACTTTGTCATGGTTTTATGCAGGGTATATACCCTGAAAGTTTGTAACACCATTACATTTACACCCTGTATATGTGGGATCATGTGATGTTGTCAGGTGAATCCAGGCCTGTAGGAGAAACTAAAAAATGCATCCTCTGAATGAAGTCATCAGTGAAAATTTAGAATGAAGTCGCCCCCAGATTAGTGTGTAACGGTTGTCTCAGAACTGTCTGATCGTATTGATGATGTTCTGATAACTAAGGAGGATATTGTAATAAACCACTGAGGGTAGGTGGTCTAACTTTAAAGACAACTGTAACACTGTGGTCTAAGTTCAATGCAACCTGTGATGCATTTTAAAAATTCTGTAATTTCTTTTATAATTTATGTTTGCTGCTCGGATATTTGTTGTAAAAGGTGAACACAAGTTTGGTCTTTCATCCCACACTGCCCAAATATAGCTCTGGTCTAACTTCATTGGAACTTACTGTAGCATGTGGACACCCTCACAGGATTAATCTCTTACCATAACTTTTTTGCAACAACGCTGTGTTAAAAGCCCCGTGTTGATGAAACCGAGTGTATATGGCCCTTTTAGTTAGTTGAGTGTGGGGAAGGATGGACGTGTTAGCACGGTCCACAAGGTGGGGAATTGATCAAAAAATTTGCTGTTTTCCAGTCTACTGATTTTGGGTGGCCTCAAAGGGCTATGATGCAGCTGTTAATAAGGAATATGTGGCAATTATATTGATGGAAGTTGTTTTTGTGGAAAAGTGGCAAAGTAGAGGTTGCGCGAAATCAATCGCAATCCGCACTGTTGGGCCGCGATCGACGCTCAAAGACTCTGATCCCGGATTACGGAAAGGACCTTCCGATTGAGTCTGGTGACATATAAGCCGTGACGTGGCCGGTGAAGCGGCCATTTTTGTATATAGGCCTCATAGCCGAAATCGATTTCTCACAAAGGATTTCGGTAGGTCTGTGCTCGTCCTTCGAACCGACACCATGACGTTTCCTTTTCGTTTCTCTCCTTCTACCTTCTGCTTGTACTGTATACTTCCCTCCCTACCTATCCCAAGTTGACTGCCTTGCCGTCACCAAACCGGAAATTACTACTGTAGAAGCCATTGCTGCAACGCCCATTGGCCGTTGTCATAAAAGTCGAGTAGCAAATTGAGATGAAAAGTTGGCAGCACTGCATGACGTGTGACGTCACATCTTTTGTACCCATTTCTACAGTAATTCACCGTCTGTCTCAATGTTTTTTTTTCTCTCACCACCCGCACTATAGTATATAACTTTTTAATGCTTGATCAGCAGTTCAATCTCAAAACTTTTTAAATTAAATTTTGTTCCCTATACAGATTATTTCATGAACGTGACGAAATCAGCCTGTAAAATTATTGCATAGAAACATATATTGTTGGCAATAATGTTACTTTCATAGACATACCATAACCAATTGCGAAACAACATTATACCTTATACATAAATTACATTAAATTTTGTAATTTTAAGAAAACGGGCAATGTATAACTTAAGGTAGAGCATAAGGCCGCCAGAGCAAATATTATGGTTGAGGTTATGGATGTGGGTGAATAATGAAAGTTGAAATTAATTCACAATTTTCCAAGACCCACAGTCAATTTTATTCTGTGACCGGTTTCGGTCCTATACATTCGGACCATCTTCAGACCACACTACAATAACGAGGGACTAATCAACAACTATAACAACTCACGTTATGTGAAGTGCCTAAAGTGATATTTTTGATACCGACGTAGGATATCACGTTAGACAGGTTATTACTTTAGGCAGGTACATACAGTTCCAGGTTCTATTCCCATGGCATGCACCGTTTGTAAATTGCATTAATTGCAATAAACGGTTCTGACACCTGACGAGTGCTCTTTGAGAGTCGAAACACTTGTTGTGTCTTAAGGAACCTTGTGCGGGTTAAGGATCGTTCTATTTCAACTTATTAATATCCCACAGCTGCTATAATAATAATAATCCTGATGCTATAACAGAACAATATACATTGTGTTTTAACCCGGGAGCCCCATCCTCACTTTCATCCCCTTTCCTTGCTAGCAAGCGTGCTAACCCGTAGTCCGGGTTGCGGCACAAACATTTGTAATGCACACTTCTCAGGTCTGTAGAGAATCCCTAGGAAGATATTCTAGTTAATTAGAATTCTTTTGACTGTATAGTCACTATTTCACATATACAGTGTGTGTATATGGGAAACGAGTTGGCGACCGAGTCGTGTTATCACTTTAGACAGGATATCACTTTAGACAGTGTCACTTTATACAAGTTCTGCTGTACTTCCATTTTTAATGTAATTCTGACAGTTATTGCATTGACAAGACAAATCTGTTGTAGACTATTATGTGAAGAGTAAATTTCCATGTTACTTCGGTGGTGCTACATTGAATTTTGCGTGCGCATTTCTATCTTCATCTTCGCTATATTGGACGCCATTTTGGAAAGTTGGCCTATCTATGCATGTTGTAAGCGGTTTTGGTGTTGGTTTTTGAGGTTTTTCGCATGAAAGGCGACATTTTGTCGATAGCGGCATAAATCTGCTGATATTATTTCTGCACCCATTTTTTGTACCCTTCTCCAGATTTGCACACTTTGCTTCTCGCAGCAAATAATGGCGGTTTTGGTGACGTCACTAGCCAACTTAAACGAGGATTTTGAAGCTCAAACGTGTGGAAAAGTTAGCGATTTATCGATTTCAATGTTGCTGCTTTTCTCGACGAACCGCAAATTAAAGCTGAAATAGCCATAGGCATTTTGAACGCTCTTTTCATCTTCTTCGTGTACATTTAATACCCTAACCCATGTTTCAGAAGAATGAGATTGAAAATAATGAAAACGAGAGTTGCAATTTATATTTTTTCTCCCACACGTGTACCTATACTTGCAATTTAATTACTGATGGCCGATTTTTCTTACTAGGCTTAACGGAGGAAATTAAAATCCGTACGAATGAAAGGATTTACCTCTGGCTAAATGCATGCATGTGTATATATTTGACATGAGCAAGTGATTGCAAATAACTGCTGGAAAATTGAGAAAGTCAGGAATTAATAATGTATTAAAACCAGGAGAATTTACCCAACATTAATATAAAATCATACAATTTCTGTATATTTTGCTCCTAAGTTTGAGGCCGAGACAAAAGTGTATATAAAGTATTAAGTTTTTGATATGTACTCAGCAGCACTGTATTTTTAAGGTTTATCTGTATTGATCTCAATTTAAGTAAAGGTTTATCGTGATTTGGAGGTCTGTTACAAAGAAGGCAATATAAAAGCACTTGCAACTACAGTTAAAAAATCCAATTGAGAGATTTGACATTTGAAAGAAATGTTTACTTTTGCTTCAGTTTGCAGTTTATAACCAGGGCTAATGACACCATATATGGACCGCATTTTGATATTCATGGCCATCAGCTGATATTTTTTGCATTACAATTGCATCTTATCATTTCATTTTCATATTCAAATTACATATGAATTTCTTGAACTTTAGGTTGTAAATATTTAACATAATGTGTAAAAAATAATTCAGGACTTTCATCTTTAGATAAGGTTAATATTGATAAAGTTTACTTTATTCAGAAGAAGGTTCGGTCATGCAACTTTTCCAATGACGTCACTGGAGTTTGGAGTGGACATACTGTAGTCAGGGAAATTATTATTATTAAAATAATATTAGGTTGAATCTCAACAAAACAACATGCTAAAACTTGGAGAGTAAATTGGTTAGGCACTTTTCCCTTTATAAGTTGTAATTATTTTACGCATTAAACAATTTGTAGTTTTGACCACTGACATTTAAATACAATTATTAATATTGTTTCCGATTAGAAAATGTTAATTTTGATATCTGCAATTTTCATACAAGCTTTTTAGGGAGTAAAGCCCTATTAATTACATGCATCATAGCAGTGGATGCCAGTGACGATGTTGCACGCAATTTCTTGCACGGGAAATGTTGCATGAGCTAACCTCCCCCTCTACAAACCTTGATGTCAATTGGCATCAAGGGTAATATTATTACATTAATTATAATATGGGTATTGTGTTTGTACACCTCATGCGTTGCATGTCACCCTCGTAACAAGAATTACAGTGAAATGTAGCTATAGTGTACACGCATCTACCTGCATCTATACTACATGTTTGCTGTACTATTATACCATCTGCAAACCAACATGTTTAATGGGAGAATGACCAACTGACCAACTGGCAAAAGCTTTTAGATGCGGGTTCAAGGCGTAGGAATCCCTGCTATCGGAGTCAAAACTCCTTAGGAGGAATTATATGTATAACAGTATATAAATAAAATAAGCTGTGGGACTGGGAGGAAATACTACTATTAAATCTTTGATAAAACAACTGTTATAACATTAAAATTAGGACTAGAAAACATTTCAGAAAAATTACCTTCTATGCATAATTAATGGATTTTATTAAAACTTATATGACAATGAGAGAAATATATGGAGAGACACAAATTCTTACCGTCTTCAGGAATTGATTTATTGGATGATAAAACAATGCTGCTCAAAATGCAAGTCACCATTACTGACAATTTGCTATAATAAATCCAATACACTGGTGTCACCTGTGACCCAATCTTTTATGGGCGTTATTTTTCTTGGGGGTAAGAAACAATTTCACATGTAAGATCATAATTTTAATCAGTACTTTAATATGCATGTTAAATGTTTTCTTATTGAACATTTGACATTACAACAGCTTCAGGTTTTAAAATAAAAAGCGGCTAATACTTTCCGGATAGTCTCCGTATTTCAGCGAACGAAAGATTTTGTGCGCATAACTTAAAAACCGCAATTCCAAAAAATTCCAAACTTGAGTGAGAAGTTATAAGCAAAGTTTCCTGTCATGTTTTCACTTTTCGTTGAGATTTGAATTTTGAAAAAGTACCCTGTCAGTTCACCTTTAAGTGTAACCATCTCCAAGTGTCTCTCTGGGCCCAAACTACGGCACACTGATGTTGTATTTTACGGTTGCATATATTTAAATTTTGAAGTAAATAAGAAGAAGCCATTTTGTATTTGCCTGTGCAGGAAAGATAAAGAAGGAAGTTGGGTTATATTTTTGCTTTCTGTGTCGCATACAAGTTGTGTAGAGCTGTATTTGGTGAGATGACGTTGACGAGCAAATCCCCTTTACTCGACAAGCACCCGGTTTTTCATTGGGTCCCTATTTTCCTTGGTATTATATGGAGAGAAAGAAGGGAATGAACGTTTCTGTTTCTTTCCTGGCCAATGGAAATCCGACTGCAAAACTATGGCAAGGCTGGGATTTGCGCTTCGCAATTGAAATAGAAAAATCTGTGCGCAAAGGGCTCGGAACAAAAATGCGATTAATGTTGCAAGCTGTCGAATAAATCTGTGATTCTTTTCTTGAGGAAGTGCCTAGTGATTTTTTTTTTTTCCACTTTTTTCTTCCCGCTGAAAAATTCTGGCAGCGAATTATTAGTGAATGCTGTTTTTGTAGGGGCGTGATTTTTACACCTATGTTATTCCTGCATGTATGTACAGGTTTAAAAAAGGAATCCCTGTAGTACACCCTCTCGTATTATATTCTTTCACACAAACAAATGTTTAGAAAGCACTCTGAAAAGAGAAGTAGGCCTAGTACTGTATATATGTTGGCTCGTTTCAGATATAGAGAAATATATTGCTTGTCTGAAATTGGAAACAGCTCAGCTGCATTCAAGACACGAATCAGATTTTTTCTCTTCCAATTGCTTATTCCCTGAACAGAGATTTAAAAAAAAGTAGATCCAAATATTGTAAAAAGTAATATATTAACGACTAAGCTCTTCAAAAGAAACGGTGAAGCTTTCATAAACATACTGTATATATTTCTGGGAAATATCGTTGATTTTGTATTATGGATAAAGTTTTGTAATAGTTTAGGAATTCATAATCCAAATGTTGCATTTTAGTGTGGCATCTTGTTTGGAAAAATACTAGAAGATTCATGAAATTTGGTAATTAAAAAAAGTTGCTATCACAACTGTTTTGAAATTATAACTACTACCTATGTGAATCAATATGCTATTCAGAATAAAGTTTGGAAATGGCATGAGAGTAGCTTGTTCTATTTATGCCCATACTTTTGAATGTAGATCTATGAATATTGCATACACTTAAATTTAGAACATGTATGACAATTTTCTAATTTTGGACCATTACCTTGTAACTAGTTTTGTATATTGGAGTACCACTTCACAATCTGTTTTTCTGAGCCCTTTGTGGCGTTTACTTTGGCTCAAACATATATTGAATTAAGGACTAGCATCGGGGTGTAAACTAATCCGTTAGAGGGCATTGCGAGACAATAAACAATTGACTCCATGTCCTTGACCATGTTTTTGGGACCTTGCTGGAATAGTCCTTGGGATGTCTATGCCAAAACTTTTTCGATTTTATGGCTTCATGGCACCAATATCATCCATGTTAAAAACAAATTGGCGACGCTGTACTGGTGGTACACCCTGACACGAAGTAGAATACGTGATCTCGTACACTAGGTCCTGATAATGGCTTTAGGTATGTCTGAACTGTAGCTGAAACTACTGTAGATGAAGTGCCACTACATTTAAACACGTGCCTACAACAACAAAAAACAAGATGGTGGTCTCCTACCAAGCAATTACATCCTCAGCGATCAGTTTAAGGTGGAGATAAAAGCACATTTTGGTACCTGAAAAGGGCATAGTATGGCGCCACATGTCAACATGGATTTAATATTAAAATGTGGCCAAAGTATTAGTTAGGGATCAATAAATGTTAAATGCCGAGATTGATAGTTATCAAAAGAATATTCCCAAAATAAATTCATTTAAATATCTCCGTAACTTTTTGTGAACGACTTTCCCATTTGATTGTTGGTCAAATAACCCGGGGGGCTAACGTCCGAGGTGATTTGGGAAAGCTGTTCACAAAACGTTAGATATTTCCATATTTTTTTTGGGACTATTCTTCTGACAATTATCTATTTCCACGTATAAAATGTATTCACAAGTTTCCTGGCGCTAGTTCTCAGAAGAGTCGTCGGGTGGCGCTGCAGTTGTTTCGAAC